>JAVJIF010007239.1:0-88956 GCA_038442645.1 Agave tequilana
CCTTTTTTTTACTATATGAGAGTCCCTGAATTAGAAGTTTCAATCATAAACTTGCATCTTTAACAAAATCATTTTTTTTTTTTATTTTTTTGAAAATAGGTCGTAGTCTGGTTGCAAGCAGGATTTGAACCCAAGACTGCAAAGAGGCTTTACCACTCTACTAAGGTGGCGCTAACTTGACCAATCATTAGTATATCCTCCCATAGCATGGCCTAGCGTAATGAATCCTTCACAACTACACACACTCCTCAAACCCACTTGAACACCGCACATCAAATCTGTTTCATGTACCATCATCTTGGCTACTGTCACTGTTATGCCCCTTCAGATGAAAGCTTCTAGCCAAAAGAACTGAGCCCAAGAAATCCCGAGCAACAAACTAGCTTCTCCCACACCTGAATCACCAAATCACTAGGCTGTGTGTGTTGTTGTCGTCTTTATTTTATTTTATTTTTTGGGGGTTTCAAATTTTGCGTACATGTGTATCCATATTGTATCCACTACTTGTACCCATATCAGACCATCGGTGCAACCTTGGATCTCACATTTCTTAGTTCTTCAATGCAAGAGATCAACCATGGAACAGTAAGCAGCATGCAAGTGGACACGTATACACTAGATCTTGTTATTAGGACTCCTCAACCACGTTGCACCTGCCACAACACTTTGGCTTTTATCTTCTCTCCTCCTTAAGCTGCAGAGAAAGGTACAAAAAACCTCGCAACTGTCCAATAGAAATTTTGACCCGAGGTGACGCCAATAATCTCCATGGCCAATTCACAGATGCACCAATCCGTTTATTGACAACGACTGAGAGCTCCTTATAAAGGTTTGAGACTTCTACTTTGATACCCTGCTGCTGCCCCATCTGATGAGATCCTCCGTACTGCTCACTGATAGCAGAATCAAGAGCACCATCCTCACTAGCTCAAGACCGAAGAGGGTCTGCACTGCCACAAAATTCCCAAGGTGTCCATCCAAATGCAAGAATGGACATTTAGTTGGAAGGTAGATCTAACTAACATTGAATAGAAGGCACAGATCCAACCCAGCAATCATCCAAAAAACTGTCCAACATTGCCGATCACCTACCTCAACTTGGCACGTACCACATCCCTATGCTACCAAATCAACTTAAACACAAGCCATGTTATAGCAATGTCTGAGGGTTAAGCACAAGGTCCGACGAAGTTCAAGCAATACTTTGCCGCAATAAACTGAGCCCAAAGAGAGTATGGCAATAACAACGCCTGCAAAAGAGATACAACTTCTTGATTTTCAACCCACCTAAGTGAATCCCTTTGCAATACTACTTCCAAGCCTACAAATGAATCCCTTTAAGATTATGTCCGCCTTATTTTTTTTTTTTTTAAAAAAAAAAAATCCCTAGATGCTTTCTCTTTCTTATCCCTAGATGCCTTCTCTTTCTTATCAAGCACACCAATTGGAATTTCATAGCGAGACACAAGGAGAAAAGGCACAGCTATAAACCTATAATTTTGAGTTGATAAGGACTCTCTCACCGGCCAAGGATATTAAATTGAAGTGGTTGACCTTAGCATTTATGCCTGACATTAACTCCTTAGATCCACTCTGTGGAGCCTTTTTCCCTTGCATAGAAGCACTCAAACATTTGTACATTCGTAGATGAACCTTTCCCTAACAGTCTTTCGATTTCAAACATAGTTCTCGCTGGAACCAACCAAGGAATTAAGGTGTAGACTCTGCCCCGACATTTTGCAAAAATCCATGACTGCTTCCTGTGTTCCCCTTGCACCTCTACATTTTAGCCATAGTGAATAGCAGGCGGCCAACAGCAAACAGGAGATGGCATAATCCTGGTGAGAACATAAGCAATACCTGAAATAACCTATCATCGAGGCTGTGTTTGAGAAGAGATATACCTCAGAACACAAAACAACAAGGTATGATGACACCAATCACCCCCTAAACGAAATCCTCTGGATGTAGAGAACCATGTCATAGCTAAACCATTAACTAGAATCGCAAACTTTCATCTTCATAATACAACCTGTCACCCATTTTCTCCATTGGCTACCAAATCCCATCCTCGATAACACCGTATCAACAAACGGATATCCAATCGCAAACTCTCACCATAACAAAGTTTAGCAAAAGCAAAAATCCTCGTTTCTGTGCATAACATAACAAATGCTCAAGCTCGTAGACTAGTACCGTATTGTTAGATATATATAGATCTCCCCAAGTAAAAGCAGTCTTTGGAGCTTCAAGAGTTTCTACAACCTTCTCTAGGCGACATGAATGTGAGCAACAACTTGTACAATGTATATCACAGACTGATGGAACAAAACTGAGCAGGTTTTGGGCACTTGACCTTTAGAATAGGAACTACAAATGTAGCATTTTCTAGTTAGCTAATATCACCCCAGGTTTGGAGAAATCCATAAAGCCTCCTTGACCTCACCACCCACTATATCCTAGTACCCAGATAGAAAGTAGGAAAATCATTTGAGCCTGAGCTTTATTCTTGGGCAATTGTCAAACCACCCCATTAATTTCTCGTGCCAACTCCCATAACATCAATCTCACTTAACAGATAGTTCGCTCGGCAGTATGTGCACAACTGTGGGAGCATTCCAGCTGTAGCTGAAATCATTAGGACTACTTATCCACGAAGACTGAAATTCGTCCTTGATGGATCCCTCATCAGTAAGCACCTTCCCATCTTTCCTAGTGATCTAAAACACTCTATTCTCCCTTGCTATAGTTGCATTATGAAAGAACACCTCCATGGACAAGGCTAACTGAGATTTTGCCTTCATAATGATTCTTGATGATGCAGGACTATGTGGTACTTGCTAATAATGTTTCAAAGTTGCATCAACTGGACACAGATAAACCCACCAAATGTGAGTCCATATCTTGTAACAGCTTAATCACCAATTTGAGAACCTCTGACCAATGAACTAAGTTACCAACTGTAGTCATGTTCCGCTCACTCAGCATATATCGAGTGCACTGAGTTTTGTAGCAAGCAAAACCTGGTGCCGAGCATTGCCATACATTATCAACTACCCGTACAGACCCTTCCACACCGAACTAGAAATCTCCACTGCTGGGTTTCATTGCACTGAGTTCATTAGATTAACCAAATGTGGGATGTGATTGGAGACAACATGAGGAAGCACCTTGATGGAGCTTCAAGAACCAAGCCCATCTAGGTGCAAATGGGTTGGGTTAACCCGCACCCAACCTGTGACCACCCAAATTGTCAACCAAATGGGGAATACATTTGTCGCATTGGGTTGGGCACGGGATGGAAAATGTCAACAGGAAATATTTCTGGGTTGGGCTCAGGTTAATCTTTTGGCAACGCGATAGAGACCAAACCCGAATTGTTTAGTAATTAAATATTTATAATTGTATATAAATGACTATATATATTGCAGTATAGTATAATGTTTTAATTTATAAATATTTTCAGTTTGAAATTATATAATATCTCTACACTACCACATGAGATTTTGAATTTAATGGACTATAATAATTAAACTTGACCAAAACTAAGCTAACCCGACTCGAACCCAATCTTAACCCGAACACAAAAATTAGAGGTTGGGTTGAGTTCGAGTTAAGAAGATTGGGTTAGGGTCAGGTTGGTTTTGGGTTTGGGTTTTAGGCAGCATGACATGAGTTTGGGTTGGGACATGGGTTGGCCTTTAACCCGACCCAACTTGACCCTCATTGCACCCCTAATTACATCAACCACACATCACTAAAGCTGACGGGGGCATCACACCGACTCCTATTCGCACGTATCAGCATCTTGATAGTCGTGTCACAATGACCTCTCTTTGGTTATCCTTTTGAGTCATGTTTAATTGTGGTTTTCTCTATATTTTTGGACGTTGTTAGTCCATGTATCGTAGTTGTCGTTGCCTTTCGTTTGAGTTCGATCGGACTCTGTTTGAGTCAGTTTCCAGAGTCTTGATTGAGTCTAGTTAGTTGTGTTTCATTTTAGACTTGCATTACTTTGAGTTTTTTTTGTTTAGTACCACATCGGGTATGGCGAGAAACTCCCCTTTTAAGAGTCTATTTAAAAAGACTCAGTTCAGTGAATAAGGCAATGAATTATTGATTGAAAACTTTAATATTTATTTTGATTTGATCTACTTTTGATTGAGTCAACGAATGATAAAGCCAAGATCCGGTTTGTGATCCGTGATCGTACCCTAAATTCAATTTTTCAGTTTTGATCCCACGTCATTTTGATATCAGAGCCGAGATTCATGTTTCCCTTCCAAAAAAAAAAATTCCAAACCTTAGTCCTACAATTTACCCAATTTCATTTTCTTCTCTTTAGTTTAAAAAAAAGAAAAAGAAAAAGAAAAGAAAGAAAAAAGAAAGAGAGAAAAAAGAGGAAAAAAGAAAATCAAAAGAAGCACGGTTCATTGTCTTCCTTCATTCCACTGCTACAGCCTTCACCGCCTCTTTGCCAAGCCCGCCGCCACCGTACCTCACCTCCAGCGCCGCCGACGTCCTCTGATCACGGCACACTCGCCGCCGCCTCAAGACCTCGACGGATCTGCATCACCGAGATCTGCATCACCGAGATCTCCATCAAGCCAGATCTCATCTTGTCGCCTTCTCTTCACCTCTCAGACCTCATCGTCGATACCAACAGCCTCTGACCTCACCACCGAAGTCGACAGCGTACTCCGTCATCATTGGCCATCGCCAGATTTGCTCTCGTCGATGTCAATCTCCTCCAATCAACACCGTCGCCTCCTTTAGACCTCTGCTGACACCGCCACGCGCTCCCGCGACTCCAGTGCCACACTACCAGCCTCTAAATTCGCCGCCCGTCGATCACCTCCACCACGACTTCCTCATTCTCCCGTTTCAGATCAACACCAGATTCAGGGTTCTTCCGCCTTTGTCATTGTCCTCGCCACATCACCAATTGCTCGCCGCAACTCCTCACCGCCACGACATCTCGCCGCCACGCTACTGCCCTCTCCTCCCCAGGCCAGGGGTATCCCAACCCTAGATTCTGATCGGGTTATATGAAGAAGAGGAAGCAGGTGTGGGTTTTATCTTTTTAAACCCAAACCAACTTCTTATTAGGTTTAACTTGTTAAACTCGCAACGACCCGACCTGCGAGCTAGCTACAGACCGGTTAAGGGTTATTTGGAGATTTAGAGCTCGTTTCGCAACTGATTTCCAGCCTCTAGCACCACTCCCCGTCACTGTTGTGGGTGATTTCAAATCTTCGGTGGATGTAATTTTTGAAGTATTCCTAAACCTTATTGATTCTGCTTGTTTTTCAGTAGTGCTAGAAATTGGTTTGCGCCCGTATTAGTCTATCTTTTGTGTTATCAGTATTGTTTGATGTCCACTAAAACTGCGAGCGAGTGATTCTGCTGACTTTATTTGCTACATCTATATATTAAATTAGAAATTTCTTGAATCTTGGCATGCGAATTGATTTATCTTGAAATATTTTAGAACGAACAACATTACGAGATTATTTCTATTACTTTATTGCCTTTAATTAAATCCTTACTGCCTAAACATTCAATAAGTTGTGGGGTAATCAGTGGGTGTTAGTGGCCTGAACTACTTGTTGATTTCATATCTCACTTGCATTCCATGTTTAATCGTTGTAGGTGATATGATTAATTTTCATTTTACTAGTTGCATTTAGGCCTCATCTTAGTTGTTGATTTGCATCTTTATTCTAAATTTTACCATTTAGAAAATCCCTGTTACATGTCCACCCATAGTGGAACACATTACCATCCTCAAAACCCAAACTTCTGAAATGGATTCCACCCTTGCCAACATCACAAAACTCCTGGAAGACTTGATCGCCCGAATGAGCAAGATCGAGCAAGAATTGAAAAGCAATAGGGAGCGTGAGACTAGCGAGAATACTAATGAGAATGGGCCTCGACTTAAAAATCACACGTCCAGGAATAATGTTCAGACCGATCATGATGGAATGAGCTTAAAGAACATTAAACTAGAGGCATTCACTCTTGATGATCAGTTGGATTCTCAAGTTTTCCTCAATTGGACTTAGACATGGATCATTACTTTGATTAGTATGAAATGTCTGATAAGAGAAGAATCTGATTTGCCAAGATGAAATTGGTGGATCAGGCTAGGCATACTGAACGATTGTCGAGAAGCTGATGAGACTTAAAATCAAGAGGCTATTCAGACTTGAGACGAGATGAAACTGAAACTCCAAGAAAAATATTGCATGTGTCATACAAGCAACGTGTACTTCACCAATGGCACTGTTTGACTCAAGAAAATCGACCAATATCAGAATACATCAAGAAGTGTGATCAATTCCTAGTGAGACGTAGTGAGAATAAGTTTGATACCATAATCTTGTCTAGATTTCATTCAGGACTTAAGGATGACCTTAGGCGTGAGATAATTGTTAGAAATGACTCTACCCTAGAGCAAGCTATTCAAATTGTCCAGGACTTAGTTCAATCTCAAGTTTCTTCGTTCCCTAGACGCACTGACTATAAGGATAACGCCAACAAGACTACTGTTGTTAAATTTCAACCCAATCCGTCCCAATTTAAGTCTCGTTTTGGGTCTAGTAGTTCCACTCCAAAGCGTAAAGACAAAATGCAAGAGAATCGCAGGTGAGTCATCTGGATCCATTCAGCAGACTCGATGTTTCAAGTGCCAAGGGTTTGGTCGCGTCTCAGCACAGTGTTCGAGTAAGGCAAAGACGTTGATTATTGAAACCCAATCGGACGGTAATCAGGATGATTTAGAAGAAATCACCCGTGACCTGAAGGAGATACTTAGGAAGATGATTTTAATGTTAATCAGGTTGCCACCTTGGGATGTATTTTGAGCATGCACCCACATTCGATTAATGATGTTGACGAGATTACCTATCGTCTGTGTAGTGAGGTGCATTCTGGCTCAACCTAAGAAAAATGACAACCAGTGTAGATCTTCAATTTTTCAAACTCTCGGTGCTAAGAATTATCGGGTTATAATTGATAGTGGGAGTTGCGTCAACGTCGTCGGCTAAGACATGGTGATTAAAGTTGGACTAGAGATTGTTCCCCACCCTCAACCCTATAAGGTGACTTGGGTAAACTCTGCGTCCATTGATGTAAAAAAAGATCTCTTTTTCCGATCCAATTTGCCACATATTCGAACAAGATTTAGTGCAATGTAGTCACTATGGATGTGAGACATCATTTTGGGTCATCATTTTGGGTCGACCTTTGCTATATGACCTGGACATTACTATCGATGGGCGTTCGAACTTCTATTCATTTGTCTATGAAGGTCAAAATAGCTCCACTGCGACTTGCCCCTCCGCCTGAAACTAAGCAGACTGATGCATCAAGTAATAATAAGTCCTTAACTCTGGTCAACCCGAAGATTATTAACAAGAAAATTGCTAAAGGGTCTATGATTGTTATCCTTGTTGCCAGGAAAGTTACTGATGACTTCCAAGAGCAAATTCCTAAAACAGTTGTCCCAATATTAAAGAAATTCAATGATGTCTTTTCAGAGGAAGTCCCGGATAGCCTCTCTGAAGTGTGAAATCCAACACACTATAGATTTTGTCTCGAATTCCACTCTCCCTAACTTGTCTCACTACCGAATGAATCCGGCCGAGTATACTAAACTCAAGAGGCAAGTTGATAAACTACTGAGTAAGGGGTTCATTAAAGAAAGTTTAAGTCTGTGCGTTGTGCCGGCATTAACCCCAAAGAAAGACGGTTCTTGGAGGATGTGCGTTGATAGTCGCGCCATCAACAAGACCACCGTTAAATATCGATTCCCCGTTCCAGATTGGATGACAAGTTGGACATGATGTCTGGACCCACCAGTTTCTCGAATATTGATTTAAAGAGTGACACCATCAAATTTGAATTCGTCCAGGTGATGAGTGAAAGACCGCTTTTAAGACTAAAGACGGTCTATATGAGTGGACGATCATGCCTTTCGGCTTGACTAATGCACATAGCACTTTCATGCGCGTGATAACTCAGGTGCTATGACCCTTTGTGGGTAAGTTCTTGGTAGTGTATTTTGATGACATCCTGATTTACAGTAAAGTGCTGGAGCACCATATCGATCATCTTAGTCAAGTTTGTTGCATCTTAAAAAAAGAGAAATTATATGTGAACCAAGAAAAGTGTGTGTTCATGGCTAATCGAGTTATATTCTTGAAATTTGTTGTATCTTCTTAAGAGTTTCTGCAGATCCTCAGAAAATTCAAACGATTGTAGAATGGCCAAAGCCCCGAAATATTTGAGATGTAAGAAGTTTTCATGGGCTCGCAACCATTTACCGACAATTCATAGTAGGGTTCAGCACTATCATGGTCCCAATTACAGACTGCCTGAGGAAAGAAGAATTCCAGTGGCTTGTAGCCGCTGCCAAGGTGTTCAAAGAATGACTGAAGCACCTGTTATGAATCTCCAAGTTGTTCGAAGTCATGTGTGACACCTCAGGCATTGTGATAAGCAGAGTATTAAGTCAGGAAAGGCACACAATCACCTTCTTCAGTGAAAAGCTTAGTGGTACTACACTGAATTACTCTACTTGCGACAAAAAATTTTATGTGGTAGTGCAATCTTTGCCCATTGGTGAGATTATCTTATGCTGCAAGAATTTTTTCTTTACTCGGACCCCGAAGCCCTTCAATACCTTAACTCTAAGAAGAGCTTAGTGATAGACATGGTCGATGAATTGAATTTTTGCAAGATTACACTTACACCCTTAAGCACATGTCTAGAGTAGAGAACAATGTAGTGACGCACTTAGTCGTCGAGTTTTCTTAAACAACTGAGCGTTGAGGTAGTAGGCTTTGAAAGAATGAAAGATGAGTATGAGTCCTGTCCCAACTTTAGAGAGATTGTCTATGCGTTAAAAGAAGGGGTGAGACCAGAGATAGATGACTGCCTACTTCAGGATGGTTATTTATTTCAATTTCGTAAGTTATGTGTTCTCCATACTTCCTTGAGGTATTACCTTGTTTAAGAATTACATGCCAGAGGTCTAGCCGGTCACTTCGGTCGAGAAAAGAACATAATGGCGATAGAGAGTTTATTTTACTGGCCAAGCCTTAAAAAAGACATTGCAAGGCTAATAGGGCAATGTCGTACTTGTCAATTGGCTAACAGCGAAAACAGAATATTGGTCTGTACATGCCTCTACCTGTGCGGATCGTCCATGGCAGGACGTGAGTATGGATTTCGTGATTGGGCTTCCTAAGACTATCAGGAAGCACAATTCCATATTTGTTGTTGTAGACCATTTTGCAAAGATAACCCATTTCTTGTCATGCAGCAAAACACCCGACGCTTCCAAGATTGCTCAGATTTACTTTGATGGGGTGGTTAAATTGAATGGATTGCCCAAAATAATTGTCACATATGGACGTGAAATTCATGAGCTATTTTTTGAAGACCATATGGCACATGATGGAAACTAAGCTCAAATTTTCTAATGCTTCTCATCCCCAAATAGACAGTCAAACCGAGATGGTTAACAAGAGTCTAAAAGATCTTTTGCGATGCCTGGTTGGTGAGAACATGAGGAGTCAGGATCTGACTTTACCCACTGCAGAGTTCGCATGTGATAGTTTAGTGAATAGATCATAGACAAGAGTCTATTTGAGGTTGTGCATGGTTACAAGCTAGGAAGCCTATAGATCGTATCCCTATGGCACATCCTCCTAAAGTATCCGAGTCTGCATCTGCATTCGCATAGCATATCCATGATTTGCATAAAATAATCAGCAAGAAAATTCAGAAAAGAAATGCTCATTATAAATTCCATGCTGATTTGCATCGAAGGCATCTTGTGTAATGATCCAGATTCCACCGGAACGGTTCCCACCATGAACTGTTAAAAAATTGAATGCTCGTAGTGCTGGCCCTTATAAAATTCTCAAAAAAATTAATCCAAATGCCTATGTAATTGATTTACCTTCGGACTTCGGGATTAGTTTGACATTTAATATCTCAGATTTAGTAGCTTATAAAGATCCTCCTTTTAACCCTGATAATCTACTTGTGGATCTTGATGAGCCTACCTCTGAGCCTTTATTTGAGGGATCCAACTTTCCACCATTACCAACTACAAATGTCTCATTTACAGCTGAACGGTTGATAGCATAAAGGATGATCAGATCATCTCCATCCGAGATGGTTGCAGACGATATCTAGTGCGTTGTAAAGGTCGTCCAAAATCTGATGATACATGAATTACTCGAGAGGACCTGCAGCGATTGGCTTCGGATTTATTAGAGTACCATAAGAGCCATCTAGAGCCATACTCGACATGGCCTAGTTCTTTTCACCACAGGAGAGTTGATGGGGACATCACACCATTCTTATTCGCACGTATCAACGCCGTGTCGCCGTGTCAAAATGACCTCTCTTTGGCTATGGTTTTGAGACATGTTTAATTGTGATTTTCTTTATATTTTTGGACAGTTGTTTAGTCCATGTGTTGTAGATGTCGTTGCTTTTCGTTAGAGTTCGATCGCACTTCATTCCATTTGAGTCAGTTTGTGGAGTCTTGATTGAGTGTAGTTAGTTGTCTTATTTTAGACTTGCATTAGTTTTTAAGTTTCTTTCGTTTAGTACCACATCGGGGTATGACAGGAAAACCCTTTAGCAAGGGTCTATTTAAAGAGATTCAGTTTAGTGAATAAGGCAATGAATTATTGATTGAAAACTTTACTATTGATTTTGATTTGATCTACTTTTGATTGAGTAAACTGGTGGTGAGCCAAGATCCGGGTTGTGATCCGTGATGATACCCAAAATTCATGTTTTAGTTTTGATCCCACATCAAAAGCTCTGTCAAATCTTCACAAAACCTAGTTGGTAGGTCTTAATTATTGCACCAAGTTAAGCACAGAACTTACCCAAATTCAAAAGACGGTAATGCAAAATGAATCATTCTACACACTCTGATTGATGTCAAATGGAGCACTGCTAACCCTCTTGTCTCCAAGAATACGCAATTGAAATCACCAGCTAACAAGCAAGGAGTGTTGATTTCAAGCAGAAAAAGAATCAGGTGGATAGCTCTCACTCTCTACCAAAATTCCTCTTATGAAAGCTAATCCTTGAACCCACGACCTATCTCATCATGAGAAGGTGTGTTAACTACAGCTTAAACTAATATACTTGTTTCCACAAATGTTAACACAAAAGTATCTCTGTCACTGCCTATTCATCTTGACAGACATGCACATGTGGATATGATCCCGAGTTATTATTACTTTGAAATCTGTTGATAATAATAAGATAGGAATAGCTTTATGATATTGTAATTAGTGGGAATTGTCCAACACCTGGTTTGTGCCTTGGGCTTGGGGAAATACTTCAAGCTAATCAGTTTTCTCATCCAAACTGTGTACTAAGGCTGACAAATACTGTGAAACCTTCTACGCTAGTAATTTGTGGTACATCTCATGCCAAAAAATGAGAGGAATAAAGGGGTTATCACCTTATGATCTTTGAGCATGCATTGTGCATATCGATGCATGATTCAAAATTCACAAACATATTAACAATGTTCAAAAGCGAATACTCCCTTCAATTCCTTCTGATGCATTTCAAAGTTAAAAGAAATTAAAACAGAGAAGAATATCCTAGACGGATCTGTATCCCTCCATCATCCAACATTAAAGCTCCCCCCCCCCCCCCCCCCCCAAATACGCCTATCCAAGAATCTATAGGTAGGTGCATGTTCTTTTTATTTTTTTATTTTGTTGTCAGGGGTGAGGGGGGGGCAGCAATCATGATTATTATCATGAACTTGTTCCTCCTGTTTTCAATGTTTAATTAATAATTTAAGGAGAGTTTGACATTACCTATAGATTGTACAGAATAAAACTACACGCCGTATACTTGACCTCTGAGAAGAATCATCAATGGCAAATATCTAAGATATAAATGTAGGCGTAAGTGGCAATTTACTACATTCAACAATTAAGGGAACAACTTTGCACAGTTTTTATTATTTTAAATAAATATAATAGCTATCATTTCTTTTCCATGGGATGGCGACAGTAAGGTAATCTTCCATGTTTTTACTTTTTATTTATATTGGATTATATGAGAATTGACAGGATTTCTCTCCTCTAAACCTGAAGTATAAATGTTGGTCATCGCAATATGCTATAGCAGTTGTAATCATGTATTTTACCAGTCATTACGGAAAGAAAAGAAACGCACAAACAAACAAAAACAGAAAGACAAATGCCACCTTTTTCTTAGTCACTTTCTAATGAGAATCACAATGTGGAAACAATGAGTTTTGATAAACATTTTATATGAAATAAAAAAGAAATCTCTAAATGAAGTCATATGATGAATCATGTGAATCGAATATGAAACAAATGAGATCCAATTGTAAATGGCTCGTCAGGTTTAAAGGATTGTCTAACTTATTATTTATTGAGCTCAATACAATAATCTAGAAAGCATTAAGATTAAACTAGACTACACCAACATTAATTATAATATATATAATGCAATCAAATAAACCCAAATTTTAATATGAGAATATTATATCCTGGTAATCACTTTACTAATGAACATTTTGACGCGGGGCGGAAGGGGAAAAGCTAGGTTTACGGTGGGATTGGGGAAACCTAATCTAGGGATTTAGAGAAAAAATAGAAATTAGGGCTTCTCACCCAAAGATAGGAATTCAAGCCTCGCACCAAGGAGAATCACTCTCCCACTTAATGCTTCACACACAGATTTTAGAAAAAACAAAATTAGGATTTCAAATTTATCAATAGTTCAATGATCCCAAAATAAAATCATAGAAGTGTATTTATAGCCGAAGGCCACGTGCACTACTCGTGTTCTCCTAATCATAAAAACTCATAAAAGAAATAATAAAAAGAAAATAGTACAAATCAGATCCAACTCAAGCACCCATATGCAAATATGTCTTCCAAGTCTTTATTGGATCCCATTACCTATACATGATGTACAATGTTTGAATACGGCTTGCTCTAGACTATAGACTCTAAATGAAAAACAAGAAGCAAAAAAGAAAAAAGAGGAAGAAAAATAAAAATCCTAATTTAAAAGGTATTAAGATCTATTTTGAATCCCATAGCTCATGAAATTCATCAGTTGAGCTAAAGTCATTAGCATTTTTTTAGCCAGGTTATTTACTTATGGTGCTATCCAAACATTATCAAAACACGAGTAAGTAAAATTTAATCTCAACGAATAGTTTGGATCAAATTGATCAACTATAAATAGACTTAGCTTAATTGCTCTTTTGATTTGTAAATCGGACAGACTCAACTTGTATTAATTTTAGTTATCTACATGATGTGTGTTCTAAATGAAATGCATGCTTGGATCATTAGATCAAATTGCCCAGTCATTAAGGTTAATGAATTCATATGAGTAAATTCATATGGACAAAAGGAAAAAAAGAATCTCTCATTAGATCCCATGATTATAATTAAACTCCCAACTATCCCATAAGACTCTCAACCCACCTACTTGTCTCCACAATTTTTTCCAAGTCCCCACAAATCTCTCAACAGCCACACAACCACCCTTTACCTCTATATACCTACTATTCCACTAAAGAAAAGGGAGGAAGAAAATCTTCAACACTACTCTGACAAATTCCTAAGCCTTCTTTGAAGAAAAGTTCAATTTTCAAGTTCTACAAGTCCTACAAAAACTGGTAATGAATTCTCCCTCTTCTCTTTCTACTCTTTAATTAGTCATCTATTCTTCAAAATGAAATGGATTTCTATTGTCTAGGTTGGTGAAATAATAAACCAACGGAGTTATAACACTTCATATTCGGATTGAACAAATCTTAATACTCCTCAAAATTGCAAAAAATGGAGTTATAACACTCCTTAATCGTGTTGAATGGAGTCTTAACAGTCCTTTATTCGGTTAAAATACTCTTAGATTATTCAAAACATGCTCTTACAGTCCTGTAAGAGGCTAAATAGAGTCATAACACTCCTCGGTTGGTCTGAAATGGAGTTCTAGTACTCCCTTATTCAGTAAAACAAAGTTAGGATACTCTTTAATTAGTCAAAAAGAGTTTTTAACGCTCACTAATGCATGAAAACTGAGTCTTAACACTCCCCCAAATCGGTAAACTCAGAGCTTTAGTACTTCCTTAAATTGATAAATCAAATCTCAACACTTCATCAAGCTAACACCACTCGAAGCCCCTTCATGCAAAGACATGCAAAAGTGGAAATATAATAACAAAAAAAGAGTGATTAATTCCAAAAAACAGAGAGGACACTCTGCCATGGGAAGCACAACCACTAATTTCACATCTTAGCCAATCAAAAGTCAAATAATACTAATTAATGAATCAATGCGTCAAACATGGTTGGAGAAAACTCATAATAATGAAAGGAAGAGCACAAACCGTATATTTATCCATAAATTAGTATTATTTAGGGCTTTTAATTGGCTAAGATTTGAAATTAGTGGTTTGGTGGTGTGTCCGCTTTTCTTTTTCTTTTCTTTTCTTTTTTGAAATTTTAATTATTCCTATTTTAATTATTTCTTTTGCTTTCACTTTTGCAGGGCTTTGCATGAAGGGGATCGCGAGAGACGTTGGCTTGATGGAGTGTGAATCCTGTGATTTATCCATTTAAGAGAGTACTAAAACTCTGATTTTACCAATTTGAGGGAGTGTTAAACTCCGTTTTCAAGGAGAGTTAAGACCCTATTTGGCTAATGAAGAAGTATTATAACTCTATTTTTACAGAATACGGAAGTACTAAAAACCCTGTTTCACACCAACAGAGCAGTGTCATGACTCTATTTATCCAAACACGGAAGTGTTAAAAATTAAAACACTGCATAAGAACCTATTTGAATAATCTAAGAATATTATGACTCCATTTTAACTGAATAAAGGAGTGTTATGATTGCTCAACCCAATAAAGGAGTGTTATGACTCTGTTTCATACAATTTAGAGTGTTAAGACTTTGTTCAGTTTGATTATAAAGTGTTATAACATTGTTGCTTTACTATTTCATCAACACAGATATAGAAATCCAGTTCATTTTAGAGAATAAAAGATTAATTATGTTATGAATCTGTTTCATACAATTTAGAGTATTAAGACTTTGTTCAGTTTGATTATATAATGTTACAACTTTGTTGGTTTACTATTTCACCAACTCGGATATAGAAATCCATTTCATTTTAGAGAATAAAAGATTAATTAAAGAGAAGAAAGAAAAGAGAGGGAGAATTCATTACCTATTTTTGTAAGGGTTGTAGAACATGAAAATTAGACTGTTCTTAAGAGAAAAAGAAAGGCTTAGTATTTTTGTCAAGTAGTGTTGTAGAGTTGTCCTCTCCTTTTTCTTTAGAGGGATAGTAGGTACTATATAAGGCAAAAGATGGTTGTTAGGCTGTTGCAGACTTACAGGGAGTTAGAGAAATTATGGAGACAAGTAGGATGGGATGGGTTGAGATTTTTATGAGATAGTGGAGGTTAATTAGAATTCTGAGATCTAATGCAACAACTTTTCTCTTTTATAAATGTATGCGTACGAATTCATTAACTTTAATGACAAGGTATATTCGCTTAATGAAAAATGCTAAAACTAGGATTCTAAATTAATGAATTTAGCACAATTAATGAATTTCACAAGCTATGAGATTCAAATTTTATCTTAACTTTTGAATTAGGATTTTTTTATTTTTCTTCTTCTTTTTTTTCTTTTTGATTCTTATACTTTTTAGAGATTATAATTTAAAGCAAGCCATATTCAAACACTATACATCATATATATGTTTACTGGTAAAGTGACAACCATGATATAATATTCTCATGTTAAACTTGGGTTCACTTGATTGCATTATATATAGGTAATGTTGGTGTAGTCTAGTTTAATCTTGATAATCTTTAGATTATTGTATTGAGCCCAGTAAATAACTTTTTAAATCAAGTGAGTCATTTACAATTGGATTTAATTTGTTTCATACTTGATTCACATGATTCATGATATGGCTTCATTTAGAGAACTTTTTATTTTAACAATTTTCTTGAAGGACATTGAGTCAGCTTTCTTTTGTTTTGAGTGAGTCTGTATTTTCTTTTATTTTATCTAGTAGGCTTGTATTTGTTTTTAATACTGTGCTTTATTTTAGTCCCACATCGGTTATGTGGAGAAAAGTCTGTAGTTTTAAGTCTATTTAAAGGCTACATTACTTTCAATAAAAATAGACCAAAATTTTGAGAAAAAATGTTTTGGGATTTTTTTTCCCCTTGAAGGGGCGTGCCTCTCATAGCGGGGCGTGAAACCCGAACTGTGAAGAAAAAATCGAGCGTAAGATGTTAAATTGCGTAAGGTCAAGATTGATGAGTGTACGGCGTGAAGCGGCGTGAGATCCAGAAAGGTAGAAGGTCGTTTCATCTATCCATTAGGCAATCAATAGCTAGTTCTTTCATCTCTCATCTTTTTTCAAAATTCGTAGACCTTCTTTTTTGTTTCACATCGATTTGGTATCCAAGCATGGTTAAGAAAAAATAATAAATGATAAAAAATAAATTGTAATACAAGTTTCTTGTGAAAGATTCCCGATGTGAAATCGGTACAATTTTTTTGAACCATTCATTCGATTGTTGAAATGAATTGGTATCCCGGTGAGGAGCTGGTGCAATTTATTACTTCATTCACTTGCTTTTTCATCTCTTTTGTCAAATAATCTCATTCATTTTTTTCACAAATTTTAAAAAAAATTATAAAATCTTTTCAATTTCCTCATTTTCTCTTATCTTATCTCAAATCCCAACCATATCAAAATCTCAACCACATTTCAAATCCTATCCACTCAATCAAATCCTATCGACAAAAAGAATCCATTTACACTTCTTTTCTCCACCAAAATAAAGAAAATATAAACTTGTAAAACAGAGGGAAAACCACAAAACCTCTCTCTTCTCTCTCCCTAGTTTCACCGACGTGCACCATCAATTACCCTCTTCTTTCTTTTCTTCTCCTTTGTGGACCCCACCACTTCCTTTTCCTTTCTCTTCTCTTCTTATCCCTTGTGACAAGTTCACAACCCATCACGTGCCTTTTCTTCTTCTTTCTCCTCCTCACACGCCCAGCAAGAAAACCAACAACAGGACACCCTTGTCTTCACGCCCTTAACCTCGTCTTCCTTCTTCAGCCCGACAACCACCTTTATCTAGCGCCCCTGCACTTCACAAGGCCGTTGTTCCCATCGTCTATCTTCAGCCGAGAACTCTCAGCCTCAAGCAACAGCCCATCAGCAACACCATCATCCCCAATCCTTCACCTCGTCAATAGCGCCTGCCCTTCCAGCACAGGTTCCTACCTGTTTTCTGCCTTTCATGAGCAGTCAATCTGAATCCTGAACGCTACAAGCTCAGCAGGCTGGGCTGCTATCATCTGGTGATCACGGTCAATCAGTTCAAGCTAGGTCGTGAGTCCCTAGTGCGAAAATCTGTTGACGCTTGCCCATATGCGTGCAAGCAAACACCAGCCAACAAAAAGATTTACACAAACTTACAGTGCTTGCGTGAGCAATTTCTTGCATGCCTAAGCCCCTGCACATGCAACAACCAATAAACAATTCACTGCACAAGTTTAGTGCACATCCAGCCAACACACAAGATCTTGAGGCACTCCAATCAACAACAATCCAGGGCACAAGTTCCATCAAAGACCAGCAGCACAAACAAATTGTACAAGTTCCAAGCAAGATTCAACAAAGCAACCATCAACTGATCAACCAACAACAACAATGGTGACAGTAATCAGATGACAACAGCGGATCAACACACAAACAAGCTATGCTATCACAAGATCAACAAAGTCAACATCTTCAAATTGAGACCAGTGTCGAGCCAACATTGTCTCATGTATACTCGACAGGGTCGAGTTCTTCCCGCCCGGGGAGAATGATAGGAACATAGTCTTAGTTTGTATTATCTTTTATTTTATTTAGTAGGCTTGTGTTTGTTTTTAGTATTGTGTTTTATTTTAGTCTCACATCAGTTATGTGAAGAAAAGTCCGTATTGCTTTCAATAAAAATAGACCAGAATTTTAGGGAAAAAAAACATTTTGGGATTTTTTACCTTGAGGGGGTGTGTCTCTCATAGCGAGGTGTGAAACCCTAACTGTGAAGCAAAGATCGAGCGTGCGGCGTGAAGCGGCGTGAGGTCAAAATTGATGAGTGTGCGACGTGTAGCGGCATCATCCGGAAAGGTGGAAGGCCTTTTCATCTATCCATTAGGTAATCAACAGCTATTTCTTTCATCTCTCATCTTTTTCCAAAATCTCTCTTTTGTTTCACATCATTTTTCCAAATTAAAAGCAATTGGTCATAATTTGTTTCTTAATAATGAGAATTAAAAATGAAAAAAATGGAGTTGCTATGACAAACCAAACTAAAAAGGAGTTCTGCAAGTTCCAAATGAACAGATAGAAATACTGAGTATTAGATGCATCTCAGAAAAAAAAAAATGACTATAGGAATTTAGAGAGAGCTGAAAGGGTGAGGAAAGGCATATTGGTTAGACTGCCAACAGCGAAAGATATGGCATCTAGAATTTGGTGGAATTGGAATGAAATGAAAGAACATGTATTATTCATGCAGGGAGAAATTTTTTAAAACCAAAACGATCTCTATAATTGAGATTTCTTCATATAGATAGTTCAAAGAGTTTGTGAGGCTGGAAATAGCTAGGGAGATTTAAATGCCAAATATCTACATTGAGTTTGCTAAAAATCTCATCTTAGTAACTCCACTCCATATGCCAAACTTTGGCTAAGAGGGCAAGTTTAGAGGATATAATAAATGCCAATATATGTGGTGTTCAACATGCAATCTTTAGAATTTACCTTAAAGCCAACACAAATCTCGCACATGTTTTGGTTTTCTAAAAACAGGCATTACTCCAGTGTCTCCGCTATGGGTGGAGTAACTGTTGATGTCCCAATCATATCAGGCACAGACGTGTCTCAGTTTTAAGTGTCCTTCCTTCCTAGAACATCACAGAGGCCTCAGCTTCATGCCCCACAACAAAGCATCAGAATAGTTTGAAGTTTATAAACCAATTTGGTATTATGGGGTGCAGACAGCGCTGTCCATCTTTCCAGGTAATCCACAATTAGGCTCCAATTTGACCACATGGGTACATATCAAGGAGACTAATCAGAATGTACTTGAGAAGCTAAAACATTATTTATCCCACAACTAACTTACATGGCAGATCACTCTTCAGTAATAATTGGCTCTCAAATCTTTCATGGAGACTTGTCCTCCATAGCCAAACCAATTCTGACGGGAAAGAGCTCATATAACGATGATGATGATGATGATGATCTAAAAATTGCTTTCACACGTGTTCTGTTGTATACTTGTATTACATTGATAACCTCTAGAGTGAATCTGAAGTTGGTTATCTACTTATCTTTAATATGCTTAATCTTTAGGAAGTAGACTCCTTGGAACAGATGAAAACCGCTTTTCTGCCATTGTATTAATAATTTATTATCATCCATTTTCCTTACATCATCATCAAGGCTGCACAAAACTCATAATCTATCTTGCAATGAGCTTGTTGTTGAATTTACTGGATCATGCTTAAATTTGTTCCCCAAATATGATGATACGGTCCCATTATTATAAATCATGATTTCACTTCATTTTACATGATTCAACCTACGTCAATACTGCATAGCCATTTCTCATGATGCATTAGGCCTTACCTGGAAGTCTGGAAATATTTTGTGTAAAATATCTAAGGTAAAGAACAAGAAAGATCTAAGATGTATTGAATTGGCAAGATTTTCAACCAAAATGTAAAAATTTTTAGAAGATGGCAACACAAGATAAGATATAAACCTGTTAGGAAAAACATACATATTTAACATAAAAAGAGTAAGATCCACATGAAAGATGAATATTATGGAACCTATTGGTAGAAAAGAAATGAAGAGACCTTTTCTTAGAAGAAGAAAAAAGGAGCTACACCCTTTTGCTAACCACATTGAACTCACTAGCGCTCGAAAACATATCGAAACAAACAGAAATGATATCAGCAGAACAAGGTAATAAATAATAAATTAGATGTGCAACATTATACATTCATGGAAATTACTTAAGAGGAAAGAAAGTCACCAGTGTTGCTTTTCAGTGAGCTTTTTTTGCTCGGCATCTTTTGCACCTCTCTGCAACTAACTGGTGAATTATGCAGTAGTTTTTGCTCCTGCGAGCTACCAAAATTAGTAACTGACAATAAAGACTGTAAAATTATAGTGTAAAATATACAACAAAGGGCACCATTTTTTATGGCACTGGTACCTTATCATGAATACGCAACTGAAAACTCCCAATATGTTCGATTTGAACCTCATAGAACTTTTTCTTTTCAAGCATTGCATGGCAGCTGTGGATGGGAGAATTTATTTTAAAATCAATACTTAAACATGCAGAGGTCTTTTTACTACAAAAAGAAAAAGAAAAAGAAAATAGAGGTTTACTCCCGACATGTTTCATATAGACAGACATGCAAAATAAAATGGAGTATGCGGATGGCAGCGGAACTATCACTATGAGAAAGCTCACCAATTAGCATTTTCTAACTTATGCCTCAACTCTAACCTGTGATTATTCAGAGTAGAATGTTGACTACTGCATCTGCATGAGTACATGTGAAACTACTAGGAACCTTGGAGACAGAATGTACTTCACAATACATGGGCATAAGACAATGTTTTCTTTGAGTTGTTTGCACTACTAAGAACTGCCTGTTGCATATGCTAGTGACATTCAAAACATGGATCCAAGCAATAACACATTTAACAGTGATTGCAATATATTATACAATGCACAAAAGTAGATCACAATATGGCATGTCTATTGCTGGAAGAACGATAATAAACTATATGCATGCTCATAGATCTAGATAGCCTAAAACTTCTTCCATTAAATGATCATTGTTGATCCGCACCTTGCTTGTTGTTTGCCTTTGTAAATTCTTTATACCTCTCAACCTCCATAGCTACCTTCTTTTGCAACACAATCTCCTTTTCCTCAAGCTTTTCAAGGGCCTGCAATTTGAACGCATGATAAGTAACAGGATAGCTTGTGGCATTTTGAATTTACTTTATTGAGAAATAGGTGCACTACATTGGGTGCCCCGCTCTAGTTTTCGCCATGGTCATCCCCACCTCAGTTGATCTCCCTTCAACCACTACCAACCTCCTCTTGGCTCTTGGCACAATATCAAATTTATTGATATTTTAAAAATATAGAAAACCATATCTGCATCCCTCCAAGTACAACAATAATCTAAGTTCGGAGTTCAAACTCCATACTAAATACTTAATGGGTTGAACTGCTAGCAAAGCCTCATTTCACACTGAAGTGTAGAACTTGCAACAACAATGCAAAGAGTGTATTTTTAAAATTAGAATATTTCAATTAATATGAGTTGACTCAGAAATGCTCAGAATAAAGAGAAATGTGAGACCAGCAAACATGTCACCTAAAGAGACATGTGTTTTCAAATTAACAATTCTCTTCGAAAACCTAATATTCCGTCTGTACTCTGTAGTAATAATTACTGCAACTACATACACTAAATAATGGTAGGCAGATTGCAATTGTCAATTAGGGGAAAAAATTATTGGCATAAATATACGGATCTATGTCACAAGCACTCTTTCTTTTCTTCTCTTTTTTCCCCCTCAAAGTGCTCAAGACAATGGACAATGACAGCTCGCCACAAATAATCCCTTTAAACAGTTAGGAAAAGATTATAATTAGAACCCTGAGCCTGTAATCTGAGCAGAGGCTAAAAGATACTTCCAAAACAGTAAAAGTCCTACAATGGAAGTTGTTGGCTCTGGGATCAACCTAAAATGCTCCTCAACAGAACAAGGAATAAATACTTGTGGCTCATCTCAGGAGAAAAAAAAGCATCTAGAAGAAGGAGGAAAGTTGTTATTCTTCATCTATACATTAGGAGCAGAGTTATAGAATATTTAAATACCAAATCGTGATCATTGATCAATAAGAACACTCATTAAGTATCCCATAGCACACATCCGTACTGTTCTGTAGCTTCTACAGTATTACATAGATAGGGTGCCGTGAAATGGAAAATAAAGGTTCTAAATGATAGATGTCAGTTCATGACGACTATGGGGATGCCGTGTCAAATAGCACACATAGAGAGACATGTAGGAAGGTAAATAGCATCAAGGAAGAATAAAGATACATATCACAAATATTTTCATTAATGAATGCAACACAAATGTAGTGTCCTAAGTGTCACTATATAGCATAATCTAAACTACTCTTAAAAGCAAATAATACAAAACACGTGCACGATTTCTGTGCCCCTTGTTCTACCACCTATTTTTCCCTATCATTGCTTATTTACAAATTATAATATTTCCAAAACTTATTTTTATACACTCTCTCTCATCCATAAAACATATAGTAAAAAAACAAAACAAAAACGTAATAGTATTCACTATTCAGACTCTCCCCTCTCATTTTATTTATTCTCTTCGCTCTCGATCTGTTAGGAAAAAAAATCTCTCGCTCAGAAAAAAAAAAAATCTAATATCCTCTCTCGCTCTCTCCAAACCTCGCCCCTCTCTCCGCTTGATCTTTTCTCTCTCTCTCATTGTCTCTCGGCCGCTCTCTCTTTTGGCGAGATCTCTCCGCTCCAATTGTAAGTGAAATTAATAGACTGTGGATAGTATTATGGATATTGAGACTAACATCTTCTCTATTCTCTGATTATAAATTGTGGGTTCTCTGTTGTCTTAGTTCAAGGACAAATAGAAAGAAACCCACTTCAGGTATTTTCTCATGCAGTATATATTTTTGTTTGAATATCACTGGACTTGTTAAAAGTCTGACCAAGTTTTACGATTTGGTGACTATAGATTGTGGATTCTCTGCTCTCTTTAGTTCAACGACAAATAGAAAGAGCCACACTTCAGGTATTTTCTCATACAATATATCTTTTTGTTTGAATATCACTGGACTTGTTAAAACTCCGATCAATTTTTATCATTTGGTGATTATAGATTGTGGATTCTTTGTTCTCTTAGTTCAAGAACAAATAGAAGAAAAGAGCCCCCTTCACGAATTTTCTCATACAATATATCTTTTTGTTTGAATATCAATGGACTTGTTGAAAGTCAAATCAATATTTATGATGCGGTGAAATATGTCCGTTGGTTATATTAGATATTAGATATTACATGGAATTAGTGTTTGAATATGACAGTATCGCAAAAAAATTGGATATCTAGATGTACCTTGTGTTGCTTTTCAAAAGTCTGGATCCATAGTTGATTTCTTTGTTATTCTCTCTCTGAGTGGTTACTGTTGGTAATTTCCTTTGTTTGTTCTTCATGTTCTTTTATTTAACTTTGTAGAATTTTTTCTATGTTTTACCTTTTTATACTACTTTCAGAATTTTATATTTTATTTTATATTCATTATTATGTTGAACTTTTCCTCTCATTTTCTTTTCAACTTTTCTTTTTTTCTTTTGCTTTATTTCCAAACTTTTTTGTTTTTATTAATTTTTAATTTGCTCCATATTTTCATTATCTTTTCTCTTTTTCTTTATCACACTTGTCTTTTTTTCTATAGCGAATATTACTACTTTTTTTCAAGTTTTTTTCCGTTTAATCAACTCTGATCCTCTTTATATCAATATTTCTGTTTTTGAATCAATTTTTCATTTTTTTGTATATTCTTTGTTTTCTTAAATCTCTCATTTTTTTTATTTTTTATAAATTCTATTAGTTTTTTCATTTATTTGTTTTATTTTTAGCTAACTTTTTTGTTTATTATTATGTTATTACTTATTACTTCATTTCAATAAATTTTTCCTTTCTATTTCTTTTGAATTTACTACTACTTCTTTTTTCACAATTCTTTTCTTTTTTCCCAACTTTTCTTTTTTTTGGAGACTTTCTATTGTTTTATTCTTTTTTCTTTCCCCACTTAATAGTTTTCATTTTCATGATTCTTAATCTTATTCTAAATTTATATTTTTTTAAATTATTTTTCCTTTTGCTTTAGAATTTTTTTATTCTTTATAGTTTTTTAATATGTTTCAAGTTTTTTTAAGTGATTCCTTATTTTTATATCTCCATTTTGTATTTTCTTTTTCCTCAATTTACATTATTTGGTTTCAAATTTTTGTTTTTTTTTTTTATTTAGTTCTACATTTTCCTTTTTTCTTTTTTTTTGTTTATTCTAACTACTTATTTCTTATTCCTTCTGGTTGTACTCGACGACTCGTACAGTTGTACTTGGTAATCACAAATGAAGTTTGCTTGTACTTGGTAGATTAATATGAATTGTGCTATGGTTTGTAATATGGTTTGTTTGCCCCCGTCAAAAGAAAATGATAAACTTCAGCTTGGCTCACTGAACTGTTGGCATCTCTCAATTTGTGACATGTGAATTGTGATTCAGGTTGCCACTTGCTAGAGAACCTGATTATGTGCATGAATTAGGTTTTCTTGTGTTTTGAGTTTGAAAAATGATGAAGATTTGCATACTATAATGGGACAATTATTATGGTATTTTATTCCCTATTTTCCTTAAATTAAAAAACATGCAACAGTAAAATAAGATCAGTTAAATCTATACAAATTTCTAATCATGCAACTATTTCAAAATTAGAACAAATAGAGTAAGATAGTTGGCCTGGGAGATGAAACCATTATATGCACTGCTCTAGAAGACAAATAACTCATCCTATCACCCAGACATTGAATTGGCCGTGTCAACTAACGGAAAAAAACTCCCCCATGGATCACGAGCACATGGGATCGAGCGCTATCACCCGGCCTTTACTCAGATAAGAAATAATTGTCCAGAAAAATAAAGATAAAGAACAAAATTCTCTTTAAAACTGAAACCATTCTCATGAAGAGTAGGCTTCATGTTTTCCACAGAGAGAAGAAGAATGAATATTCTCTATAAAATGAATGAGAATGACTCTATTTATAAGCTAAAGGAAGTCTGTTGGATTTTACCTAATAAAACTTGAGTTTTATGACTTTTTCAACCTTAAACTAGTTCCTTAGCTAATCGATGACATAGTCTCATGGACAACTAACATGACCTTAAATTCTTCTAACTTACCCATTTTACTTATAAATAGAGCCATTCACATTCATTCTTCTTATCTCCCTCAGGAAAACCTGAAGCCTACTCTTTATAAGAATAGCTTCAGTTTTAAAGAAAATTTTATTCTTTACTTTATTTTTCTAGGCAATCTTTCCTCATCTGAGCAGAGGCCTGAAGACAACGCTCGATCCCAGGTGTTGATGATTCCAGGAGAGTTTTTACTACTAGTTAATGAAGCCAATCCAACGTCCGAGTGATAAAACGAGTCATTTATCTTCTAAGGCAGTGTATGGCACGGCTACATCTTTCAAGCCAGCTATCTTACTCTATGTGTTCTTATTTTGAAATAGTTGCATGATTAAGGATTGGTACAGATTTAACTGATCATATTTTCTAAGTTTAAACTAGTATTAAAATATTGCATGATTTTGATTTAAGGGAAATAGGGAATAAAATACAACAATCTAGAAGACAAATGAAAAAGATATATGTGTTTATTGTTTCTTGTATTTCTTGAAATTCAACTTAACCTGCTAATTGCTTGATGTTTTGTTTATTTGTTGAACAAGCTCAAGATAGACAGTTTTGTTTTCCTTTTTTTATTTTATCCTATTATTTTCTTGATGTTTCCAATGCTACTTTTTCTGACATCAATTGTGTTACAATCATAGGATGCCAATAGATATGTGTGTAAGTTGCTAGTCATTTGTAGTTTAACGTTGAAATTTAATATTACTTGCCAAGTTTGCTATATTTATTCTAAGCTTTTAGATATTATTAAATTGACCTATCTTTATCACTTAGAACCTCATTGCATATAATTTTTTACAATCTATATTATTAAACTATTAGAGATCTAGCTTCCCTCAAATCTTTTTATGAACTAAATATTTGTTTAGTACACTGTGATTTTCAATAGCTCTATGTCCTTGATCTTGCAACAGTAATAGCACTTTCTATTATTAATAGTAAAGATTCTATTTGCCTCGTATAATTTTCATAATTAAGTAGTTTTGACATTCTAATTGCTATCAAAGTGCAAGCTCTTGCAATCTAATTGGATTCAGATAGCCTCTCCATCGCCATCATAAATATAAATATACTTATCAAATTCTAGGAACATGAAATTGGAATCAAATATTAATTTGCTAAATCAGTTCCTTTTATTGAGCATTGGAATCCACAAAATTGACTAGTATATCGTTTTGTTCATCCATTATTAACTAGGTCTTATTTTGTTTAATCCTTGCTATATTTACAGAGTAGTAATCTAGCAAATAGATTCCTCAAATTGCTATCTTGTTTCAATTATAAAATTGGAAGTGTAATTTAAACAGTAACTACGTATTCTATCTTAAAACTTTATCACTATTTATTACTTTAGGTCATAATCATATCTGCACCTTTTACATTCATTACTTCCTTTGCATTTGCAATCGAGTAGTAATCTAGTTTCATATATAATCCCCGTTTGATACTAAAAGATTACATACTCCTAGTGATTTAAACCTGAAGTTCATCATATCCATTCATTTTACTTTGTGCCCAATTAATTGATCTCAAAACTGCTAGAATTTACTTGAATTTTTCTCTTGTCATTATCCTTATCTATTGTCAACATTAATTATTCTCATTTGCATAATAAATTTGTGACACAAGAGAAATTTAATCGTGTATATACTTGCTCTTTTGCAATAGGAGTTTTCAAATCCTTACACGTATTTCAAATATTTCAAATTTTAGATATTTCAAATTCTCGTAAAGTACAAGTATAGTTCAAAATGTGTGTTATCTAAATTCTTACAAGCATATTTGACAAATTCTTACGAGTAATTAATTAGTTAACTAATTCTTGCAAGTGATTAGTTAGTTTTTTGTGTTTTTGCAATAGTTGGTGTATTGAAATTGGATAATTATCTAATTACTGGATTAACTATCTCTTACCTGCAAATAATTTTAATTGTCTAAATTCTTGCTATTAATTAACTTGGTATTATCTAATTCTTACGTCAACAACACCATGAATTAACTTATTGCCATAATATTAGAATGTCTCATTCTTACAATTTTGTTCTAGCAATTAATTGTCTAAATATTGAAAATTAAATTGTTCAAATTCTTGCAAAATGAATTGTCTAATTACTGCATTTCGAATTCTAGCATATTATTTTTATCCTTACTCTGCTCTACTAGAAAAATTTATCACTTAATTAAACAAGAACTCTACACCCTTTTATTCTTCATAGCCTAATTTAAAAGCTATCAATATAAACCTGTATTTTGACATTTTAAATATTGTGGTTATAGAAAACATGGTAGAATTCTTGCTGTCATTTTGACAAACCTAGATTACAACATTATTCGTACTCTCTTCATGTAGCTGATATAGGCATAAGCTCTTAAGTATCTTTAGTTCAATATGACAAGAAATTAAAGGGTAAATCATTTTTCCGAAATTTCGTACAATTGGTGTTTAACTGAGAGTACTCAATGTACTTCTGTAATTAAGAAACATCAAGCGTAGAAAATCTCTCACCTAAGTTACGCCAACATGGCTCATTGGATTAGTAAAATTAGAGTTTTGAATAACCAAAAAATTCTAAGATCATATATCAAATATCTCATCAGCCTATGTTAACCATAACCGTAAAAGTGATGTTGTTGTCTAATTTATAACCTTATCTTTCACACTAACATTTGGACACACTTGAATCTGTCTAGGATCAACATTGATTTCATATTACAATTGGGTCGACTTTTAGCTATATTCCATATTTGAGTTTAATGTAAATAATGATCGGATCATGTTGTATTAGATGAATCCTAGTCTATACTTAGTCCAATATAAGGAACAGAGTATGATTGAAAATTCTAAACATATGATTATGATGAAATTATAATTAAGTTGTACTACTGGTGACATTATGTTTGCATGATCAATCTTATAATTTATGATCAATCTTATAATTTATGCTCATGTAAATGAGTATATTAATCCTAACCGGATGATTAATAACCATGCGTCGCTTTACCACCCTCCAACGCTAATTGAAATCTATTAAAACTACATTGCCTAAAATGAATGATTTTCTTATAATCGTATTATAATTGAGATCAAGAGACTATCTCCTAGTCTCATTATCATTTTGGTTATTGCCGCTTAACTTATAGTTATTAAGTTTTGGATTTGCCCTATTGGACATTTTAAAGTCAGACTTCATTCTGACTTTCAAACTATAGCTTCCCTCAAATTGAGTTTAAAGATAAATTAAACATCATCTATTGATGTAACTTATTATATTTATTAAAGGTATATCTATAACTAAAAATTTATACACCTCCTATTTAACTGTTTTCATGATTTTTAACAATAATAAAATTATAAGGATATTCTTATCTAAGTTGTGAAAAATATTAAACTTCAAATTTTACAATTCATTAAATTGTGTGTATAACGTACACATTAAGATTCAAATTTTAAAATTATAAGTGCATCATTCTATAATAAAATATCTTGATATAATTGTTACGTTTTACATAGTCATACATTTCAAGCCTTTCTTTAAAAGAATTTACATCTTTAGAGATAATATAATAATTTTCACTATTAATTAAATTGTATATAATTTTCAAAATTATTTAAATATTCTTTGAAAATTTTAAATGTGACATTTTCAAAACTAAGAGATATATAACGCATACATTGCATGCATGTGTTATTTGTAAAAACAAAGTTGCAAGTGCAAAGGCGATATTATATTTTATATCGTAATAATTAATTAAGACAACAGTGATTTGTCCAAGGTGAAAATTCGGATACAATTAAGAATATAAATGACAAGCAAATTATAATGCCTTGCTATCTAGAAAAGAACTAATTTGTAGCTATCTATAAGATACTAAAATCTGCGATGTCATCAATGTCTTAATAAAGTGAGTAGAATGGATAATAAATATTTTCCTCTAGTACATGTACAGTTCTTAAAGTTTTGATAAGTATATGCTTAAACTATATTTTCAAATATATCTGAATTACATATTAAATACTTAAACTTTGACACTAAGTACATTCAATGACATTTGACAAGCTTGACTTTCTTGATTATTCTTCAGCATATTAAATATATGTATATACACATATACTTAAATAATCAAATGCAATGTATATATGCTTTGTCATAAATCATTATGAGATAATTTACTCGTTTTGAAACTAAGGTAACATGAAAATTTTATAAGTACCTTATGATTCCAAATGGAGAGAGACTCTGACAATTACCCAAAAGCTTTATAGGTCTAATAAAGGGTGTCAAGAGTCATAATAATGTGGTCATGAAGAGTTAAACCACTTACTATCACACTTTAAAAATAAAAAGTTGTTAAGCCATTGTTTGACCCTGAAAAATATATAGTCATTGTCTTTCTAGAAGTGTGTGATCATAGATTCATCGAAAGAGATGGGGTTAAGCTCATAGTAAAGTCCACCGACAGCGGGAACCCAACATACTTGATTGGGAGCTGGTTCCATAAAAGAGGTTCAATGTGATAGAAACAAGCTACACTGGTGATACTCGTGTGGAGCATCAACTTAGATATATTTATATCTTATATGTAGCATTTTAGCTACTACCTCTTCTCTATGGTGACGATGCTCTTATAATACAGCTAGGTAAGGTTGAGTTAAAATCTTAATAAATCCAGCACATATAGTGTGGAGGGTATAACATCTAGCTGTAGTACCATTAGAAGACTTACATACGTGAGAGAAACTGTGACAGTCGCGGTTGGGGGGCAGAGCTGACCCCTAGAAACTCTCATGAGTCGGTTACTGTGAGCATCGTCATTAACGCTCAACTCGCTCGCTCAATAGATGAGGACTTACTGTGTGTGTCTTCCATCAATATCTAGTAACGAGACCTAATTCAAGATGTAGCCCATTATGTCTCTCAGATGGCGATGATTCACTAAGAGTAAATTCAAACTGCAAGCTATTTATCCTGAATTCATGGTATGAGATTGCTCAATCTTATTTATGATTTGTGTTTTATGTTTTGTTTTATTTCTTGTTTATTTTATATTATGTCAAGTTTTGGGGGATTGTTAGATTTTACCTAGTAAAACTTGAGTTTTATTGACTTTTTTATCTTAGACTAGTTTCTTAACTAACTGGATGACATAGTCTCTTGGACAACTAACAGAGCATTAAATTCCTCTATCTAATTGACCCCCTTTAGCTTATAGATATAGTCATTCCTATAAACAAAATAATCTCATTGTTTATTTAAATGTTTTGATCTTTTCTATCTATTGAATATTAATTTTATGTTCATATTTTGTAGGTTGATATTCAATTGGGTACAACTTGGAGTTTGGTTAGTCATCATATATTCATAGTCATAGGTTTAATGCAAGTTGACGAGATAAATATACCCTAAACAAGATGGCTTATACATATATATAAGAAAATATTCTAGTAAGAACCGGGCTCATAATAAGCTCCGTGCGAACTCTACGGTGAGCCATCTCATGCATAATCCGAACTGTTCATCTTGATTTACATACTAAAATTAGGCTAATAATGAAAAATCACGTGATTGCATGCCTTTTCACCATGCATTAAGTGATTATACAAAATATGTTATATTAGCCGTAAGAAAAAATGTCATTTGATGCAAGGTAAAAAGGTCCGAAATCGCATGATTTTTCATTGTTAGCCTAATTTGAATATGTAGATCAAAATGAATGGTTCGGATCATCCATGGGGTGGCTCACCGTGGAGTTTGCACGAAGCTTGTTGTGAGCCCGGTTCTCACTAGAATACTTCCACATATATATATATATATATATATATATATATATATATATATATATATATATATATATATATATATATATATTGCCTTGATAAATCATATATTGATATTTCAGGACATTTAGGACATACTATATGATAAATATATATATAACCTCCGAAATTTCCCCAATATCCGCAATCTGACATTTAGTTTTGCCGTCCGAAATTGGCCCGATATTCGATATTTAGAACATTGTACTTAACAAATTTTTTTTCCACCTAGCATAAGAGGTTTATTTTGTTAATTTTATCTTTGGTTGGGCTTTTTACATGATGTCATTTCAAAAAAGAATTTCAAATCTGATAGTTATCCGATATGAGATGGTATAAATCATGAGGATGACATACTCTATCATGTGTTTATAAGACTGAAATCAGACATCAAAGTTTTATGCGATTGTAAGAATTGAAAACTCCTTTTCTAATTATATATCATTTCCAGCCATAGTTAGCCTATGTAGAGGACCTTTATATGAAGGGATTCATTTCATGGTTAGATTCACGAAAGAGAATATTTTAAATCTAGATGCACCCAGATGAGAAATATGTCAGCTATTTGCAAATGGCCTTATCATTATTTCGCATTGACAACCCCATGATCTAAGACATTAGATTTTTCAAATCTTTCTTCACTTCTTTCAGACAACTTATTTGAGTAGATCATTCTCTTTAACAATTGAGGGGGGGATCCAAGCCCTGTTTCGCATAGGCCATCTCCAGAACCAACTCAAAATGGCAATATCCCGGTTCATATATTGTACTCAGTGTACTCACTTAGTCACTTTAATTTTTTCTCATCCAAGGATCTACTGTATACTATTGTTCTTATTGATGTCTTATCATATTCCTTTCACATATCTCATAACTCTTCAGATGGCCAATTGCAACTCCATCCAACCTGATCCAGCTCCATCAATTATCACTTTATTCAAATCCCCCGAAACACAAATAATGTGAGCCAGGTCATCCCACATAAAATAAAATCACACTGGTCTCGTACTGTATTATAGCAAGCCTGAAGTCTATGCATGCGTATGGAGGTGGGCCAGAGACATGACAATGTCAGTTGATAAATTACTAACTTCAGTGTAGAGCCAACTCTAGGTCAATAGATGATATTTGGAGAAAGAAAAATTGAATGATAGATGCGGACAAAGTTAGAGGGAAATCAGTTAGGCAACGATTACATCACATGTTTTACACAGATGGAAATTAAAGTGACATTAGGTCAACATATCATGAAATCCCAACTATTTTTCTCCATTTTCCTTCATCAAGTTCTTTTTCTACTACAACCATCTAATGCTAAATCTAGAACTAAATCAAACATGACTGTTCCTTGCATTCTTCTAATTGTGATCTTCAACTTCCACTTCTTGTCATCCTAAACTAGACTGATTAAATACACCAGGTTCACAATTGATCCAATTAAAATATTGACAATTGAACCCTAACACCCCAATCTGTTAGTCCCACAATCCCCATATAATCATCTAATGTATGTTATGATTCTTCTGTTCTAATGACTTGAAAGATAATTTTCAAGAGCAAAACATCAAAGGCCAGCTAACCCAACGCGACTCTCCGTCCTAAATTTTCAAAACAAAACTTTTCATACTAGAATATAATAAATCGCATCAATAGTCTTTAAAATTGCTCAAGTTACAGGTCCCCGAAACTCGATCCTTCAAAATTTTAGTAAATAAAGTGAATCTAGGCACCGTGACAGCAGGAATTCCAGTGCCCTAACTTTTTTTTAAATAAATTACACTGCCCTAATTTGATGAACAAATTCATGACCCTAGAAGGAAAAAAAAACTATTTACCTGCTTCAACTTGTGAGAAGAGGAATTTGAGCCGGATTCGTCCCTGCATCCGCGAAAAAGCTTGGCGAACATGGCTGCCACCAGCGGGAGAGAGGGGAGGAGAGAGAAGAGAGAAGGCACGGTGAGTGGAGTGACGAAGAAAAAAGACGGGTGAGAATAGAGGCGCAGGGGAGCAGGAAATAGGCCTTTCGACTGGCGCTAGGATATCATGGACATCGGGAAAAACCGATCAAACGACCTGAGAGAGAGAGAGAGAGGGGAGAGAGAAAAAGAAGCCGGAGGATAAAGTAGCGGCGCTGAGAGTGAAAGAAAAAAAAAGAGAAGATGAAAGAGGGACAAAATTTCTATTTCAGTCATGTGAAAAAACTTCTCATCAATAAATTTTGATTATTTTATTAAGGGGCTGTTTGGTTGCAAGGGAGTAGGCGAAAGTACAGAAATAGAAAAATATAATTGCTCATTTTTTTATCTATTCAAACATCAAAAAAAGAAAATAAGAAAACCTCTTTTCTTTTTATCTTTTCTCTTTTACACAATCATTTCCTCACTTTCAGAGTGCTATAGTTAATTTTGTGGTCATGTGAATCACATTTGTAATAGATTGTAGCACAAAACAGTTAATTTTTTTACCATGTAAATCTCACTTGCATTCTAATTACAGTCTATTTTGTATTTTTCTTAATTAATTTTTATTTTAATATTATTTTACAGTCAACTTTGTGGTCAACTTTTTCACTTCCACTTTCACATTACCATCCAAACACCGGAAAAAACAAAATATTTTTCAAACCATACTTCCTAACAACATCCAAACTCTGGAAAACTTACTAACCAATTCTCAAGTTCCAAAGGGAATTATTACTACTTCCTCAATTCATTACTTCCTCAGTTCCACCCTTAACCAAACAGGCCCTAAATCTCACTATAATGGGAATCATATGTGGGATTATTTGCGTGTTGGTATTCGACGAGAAGATGTAAATCAGAGCAAGTAAGGGGTACCCCGATAATTCCAAAACAAAAGGCGGAGTCGGTTGCAATTTAAGAATCTGCGATTTGCACTCTATTATACTCTTTTTTTTTCCTCTTTTTTTCCCTCCCTGTTTACCAAATTTCTTCTGTTTTTTATTTAGTTTTGAAGGCACACGTCCTAAAAGATTAGCTTAGCTTATTGTACTTGAAAGTAACTTAACTTAATATGATATATTAATATTTGATATTATTCGATAAAAAGATCTTTAATTAAATGGGCCTCATTACTCATTTACCATTTGAATTTGCCACACACACATTACAAAAATATGTATATCCGCCAACTGCGTATATCAGCTCACAGCTGAGCGTGTCCCTCTCAGTTAGCAGTGACGTGGCACATTATTTGTCACACCAATAAGTTGCAGTCCGCTTATTGGAATAAGTGAAATTACTAAATGCCCCGCGTAAAAGGTACTTGTCCCGCTATTGTTTATTATTATTTTTCTCCCATTTTGTTTTTCGCTCGTTGTCAATAGTCTTTAATAAAATATAAAACACTGCGACCACGGTCGCATTGTTATACTACACTGCGATAGTGGTCGTCATTTTCTAATTAAACCAAATAATTAACTAATGAAGTCCTTTATTTCATCATACTGAGACCTTGGTCGCATTGTCCAATTAAGCTAACTTAGTAGAACATAAAATACAGTGATTAAGGTCGCACTGTTATATTACACTGCGACAGATGATGCAATTTTCTAATTAACCCAATTAATTAACTGATTTGGATCTTTGTCTCATGATACCGCGACCATATTAGGCTAACTTAGTAGAACAGACTGCGACCAAACCTCAAAAAGAGAAAAGGGACAGCAACACTGCGACATCAGTCGAAGAGTTTTAAAAAAAATAATCTTAAAACCAAACAGACGTTAATAATTTTAAATTTTTTTTTTAAAGACTACGACCAAGGTCGCGTAAACCCATGTCGCTAATATAAATAATTGCGACCAAGTTGACAAAAAAGGAATGAAAAAAATCGCGGTGACCTTGGTCGCCGTGTTAAAAATTTAAAAAATTTAAATCTTATAAGATCTTTAATTCATATTTTCTTTTCACCTTAAACTGTGACTTGAATTAAAGTTTCAATGTAAAAAATTAAAAAATATTGTTTTAAATCGCATAAATATACTATATTTTGATTCTTACTTATTTAAATGAAAAAAAAGCTACTCTTTTACTCTTATTTGCGACGAGGGTCACAAGGTTTTAAAATTAAAAAATTTAAAATAAAAAATTTAAAATTGAAACCAATATTCTTGAAAATTTTTAGAAAAACAAAATTTTTCCAGAAAAGTTCAGTTCATCAGACACTTTTAAGAAAAGTTAAATTAAAATTGGTTATTTTTTTAAAAAAATTGGAAATCAAAACTGAAAAAAATCTAACTATTAAGGGTTACAGAACCCAAAAATTTATTATTTCTAGGTTTCCTTTTACTTTTTTCCACAGATGATTTCTTGGGCATCATCTTGATCAAATCTTTTATAAAAAAATAATTTTTTGAACGAATTGATCGGAAAATTTAGGAAACAATAACACTAAATTTTTCGGATTGATGGAGCAAAATTTCAAATCTGTAATTTTTTTTGAAAGGAAAGGTTTTACATACAGTAAAAAGTTATAAGAGAGATCGTCAAAGTAGTTGTTGAGTAACTAAAGGCTAATTTGGGCGAGATTTTTTTATTTTTATCTGCCAAAATTAATGACAAATTCGTGGTTATTATGTTGTCACGTCCCGCCGGTTGAGAAACTTTCTCAGCTAGCGGCTGAGGCACAGTAACCCATGTATATATGTGTGTGTGTGTGTGTGTGTGTGTGTGTGTATATATATATATACACACACACACACACACACACATATATATATTTACTGTGCCTCAGCCGCCAGCTGAGAGAGACTCTCTCAGCTGTCACATAAAAATGGTCGCAAACTTACTGCAACATGGTCCAGTCCACTGTAACATGGTCGCAGTCCTAAAAAATCATATATTTTCAGTGTAATTAGGACTGCGACCATAGTAGCAGTCCTCAGAAAAAGACTGCAATCATGAGAGCAGTCCTCATAAAAACACTGCGACTTAAACACAGTCCTCATATAAAACTGCGACCATGGTACCAGCACCCAAAAATGTGGTTGAAATTCAGTCACATTGCGCCAGCTGAGAGAGTCTCTCTCAGCTAGCGGCTACAGTATTTTTTAAGGACTGCGACCAAGGTCGCAGTCTTTTTCTGAAGACTGCGACCATGGTCGCAGTCCTAATTACACTGAAAATATATGATTTTTTAGGACTGTGACCATATTACAGTGGACTGCGACCACACTGAGAGAGTCTCTCTCAGTTGGCGGTATATATATATCAAACTTACTGCAACATGGTCGCAGTCCTAAAAAATTATATATTGTCAGTGTAATTAGGACTGCGACCATGGTCACAGTCCTCAGAAAAAGACTGCGATCTTGGTCGCAGTCTTCAAAAAAGACTGTGACTATGGCAGTGTTCTCATAAAAACACTGCGACTTAATCAAAGTCCTCATATAAAACTGCGATCATGATACTAGCGCTCAAAATTGTGGTTGAAATTCAGTCACGTTACACCAGCTGAGTGAGTCTCTCTCAGCTGGCAGCTGAGATACAAATTCCTCTACATGTGTGTGTGTGTGTGTAGAGAGAGAGGAATATGTAAATCAGCTGACATATGAGACAACTCCATCCTATGTCGCACTCAAAAATCATATTTCTTGAATTTTTTTCACGATCCGACCGTACATTATCATCTTCATATTCTAAGATGTACACATATAAAAATTCAAATGAATTGGAGTTCGTTTATCATTGATCTAATCATTCTATTTTATTCTACTGTTAAAAAACCGTTAATGTTTGAACCAAAAGAAAATGCATTAAATAAACTCCAAATCAGGTGATTTTTTATATGTATATATCTTAGAATATGAAGATGATAATGTGCGGGCAGATCTTGAAAATTCAAACAAAAACTTAAGTTTTAAGTGCGACATAGGACATAATTGCCTCCTCTGTCAGCTGATTCTCATTTTTCTATAATGAAAGGTAAAAACACACAAATTTCACTGACTACCCAAGCCAACCCCCTATTCGACGGGAATTGAACTTGGAACCTCCCTCTTAGTAGCAAAGAGTGTTATCGGCGGGCTAAACTGCTTTCACACACACACGTACACAATATTAGAGGATTCTGGAAGCATATCCTACCATACAGACCTTCCATGCACAGTGTACATATAAGGTTACTATGCATCGATACTAACAGTAATAAACTTTCTATGCTACATTATAACAAGATATTTAGGTAGCGACAAATCTTTATGTTTCAGTTATCGTGTATCCTAATCATTTATTGTTCAGTAGTTGAGGATTGACTTATGCACTGGAAATTATTTTTTTCCCCTTTCTTTGTCTTTTAAAACTTGAAGTGAGCTATTGACTTCCTTTCTATTTTCTGCAACTCTTACACAACAGATTGCTACTGTGTTAGCTGCTAAAGCGAACTGGAAAATTGCTAGAATCAGAGGTATAGGTTGGTTTGGACAGCAGTTGTTTGGGTGTACAACATTGTTACCTATTGCTTGATCCAATTAAACTAGGTGTACGATATACTCTCAGTGGGAAAGCCTGGAATCTGGTTCTGGATAAAAGGGTTGTTATCTCATTGACTTCGATTCTCATGTTTATTTTAGCACTGGCTTCTTTCTAAAAGCTTTTTAGGTTATTTGATTTTGTTTTTGATTCAATTTATGATACTAATATTTCCATCACATTCTTTGCGCCTTTTGAAGGTGAAGTAGTTTGAGACGTTTGGTCTTCCAATTATCACATTGTATGACGAAGGTAAATTATCACGAAAGAAGTAACTCTGCATTCCATCACGTCTGACCTGTAACCAAATTGCACGAGCAATTCTGTCACTCTCAATTTTCTTCTTCTTTCTTCTAAGAAACCACTGCACATTCAACTGGCGACTATTGTAGAGCAAACTCAGGGTTTGATCAATGGACACGATGGTCGAAATTAAATATATTATAAATATGTCATTGATAAGACTCGAAATGGTGACCAGCCCAAGACCGCTCCTCTCGGTTGTGTAGCATAATTTGCAAATCATCTCAAAGTTCTCTCATATAAAAGCAACTAGTACTAAGGTAGGCACAATTGCCAAAAACACAAATCACATATTATGTCAACGAAACTCCCATTATTGATCAGCATCCGTCTCATCACTCGACTGCTCATTCTATTAGCTGCGAGATCAATTCCTTTGCGTTCTTTCTCTGAATAAGTGATATCAAATTTGGGCTTCTTGCTACCTTTTTATACTCCTGAGCTAACATACATCACCTCAAGCCACAAAAACGATTCTCCATTCCGCAGTGCGTCATATTAATAATTTTGTAGCTGTAACTTAGTTTAATTCATTTTCCCTTCTCTCCACATCTTTACCGTACAATTTTATTTCTTAATTGATTTCATTTTCTTCATCTATAACATCATAAAGAAATCTCATCTTTGTCAAATTCCTTCATAGGATCATCAATCTCCATTGGGTCCACCAATGCGACAACCGCTTTTGTTGTTCCTTTTATCTCTAAACTTCTGAAAGCTACAAGACTCCATCCTTCGTTCAATAAAATAAGTTGAAGCAACATACCATAATTGAGAATGAAAAACAATCGAATGGAAACACCAATATTATGCATTTCTACCTTTCTATCCTTCCTAGACGAGGAATGTTGTAAGAGAGAAGGCAGGGTGACCCTTCGACGATTAAGTTAATAATGATCCTAAAGAGATGGAAAAGGAAACAGAAAAAGGAAAGTAGAGCCATACCTCTGGAGTTAGGGATGATAATAGGCCGGGGCAAGACCGAGCACAAGGTCGGTCCCGCTCCAGTCCTAAAAACTTTGGGGTTTTAGTTTCAGCCCTAATCTCGGCCCTGGGCCTTAACTAAGCCAACCCCAACCCCATCGGTCTTTGGGACTGGGCCCAGGGCCTTAGAGCCGGCCCTTGGGGCTTTTACCTTTTCCTTTTTTTATTTTCTTCTCAATTATTAATAGAGAGTTAGATATTGAAAGAGAGTATTTGATTCTCGCACATGAATTTCATCAAACAAGATATGAGTACATACTATTTCAACAATAATCCCACATGCACAATAACAAAAACAAAACTCATAATCTAAAACTCATTGAGTTAAAATATCTAAACAAGTTTAATTATAAAACTAATATAAATTAAAATTAGAGCCATAATGTTCATCTCCATATAACTAAATAATTAGACAATGGTCACAAATCACAAGCTCAAATAATATACAAACTGTGACTAAATAGAGAACAAAAAATAGCAACTACATAAGGGTTGGGGCTTATGGGCTTTAGGGTTTTTTTGGGCTTTTATAAAGGCTGGGGCACGGGCCGGGCCCAAGGTCGCCTTTGGTCCCGTCCTAAAAACTTTAGGGCCATAGTTCAGCCCCAACCCGGCCCAATTATTGGCTGGGCCAGGACCGTGGTAGGGTTTTTTCCGGCCCGGGGCCCCATGGATTGGCCCCGATGTAACGACTCTAGTTTTTAATCACTGAAATCTTCTATATCATTTTCATAATCCATAGAAAACAGCATAACCTCCATAACTTGGATTTGCCCTGATACGATAAACTAAATTTCGATGTCCACAACATCATACACATGTAACATACCCAATATATGAATAGGGTATACATATATTTATACGTATATCACACATGTACACCATTCACACTCTCCTTCCATGAATGAGAGCCAAACATAAATACACATGTACCATTCTTACTCCCCTTCCTCCACGAAATAGTTCCAAACATAAACACACATGTACTATTCACACTCTTTTTTCTCCACGAATGAGTATCAAACATAAACATACATGTACCATTCGCACTTTCCTTCCTCCACGAATGGGTACCAAACATAAACATCACTATTAACCTCCGTCAATAACCCGCCAATAACTCTGCCCATACAATTCACATCCACAAACATATTCACATTCAATGAGTCATACAAAAATCGCAGTTAGTGTTTGTCATGAGTCTACTCAATTATTGAATAATTTTCTGGAGCTTTTATATTATTATTCATACACATACATGCCAATGAGTTACATATTATCATATTCATATATTTTCAAGTTTATATATAAAATAAAGTTCAATTTATTAGGTAAAGTATCAATATACATACATGCTAATCAATTATCAGCTAGCAGATACTGGGATATCAAATAGAAATTCACATTCTTATCCCAAGAATAAACCACTAGCACAATCAATCATGCGTGAACACATCACATATTTCACAAATTAATATATAATAAATGTACAAAGCATGTCAAAACTGCATGTCTATGGTGTCGTCTATCAGAACGAACACTAATTGATCCCAACAGGAGATCAAGCGTGTGAATAATGCAAATAGGATCAACAATCCTCAATAGAATAATATGAATCTTAAAAGAATAACATATGTAGGGGGTATCAACATTTACACCTCAAAGCCAAGAATCACAGTTCTCCCACAAGAGGACAACTAAATCAAGTATATTTAAAATATACAAACTATGATTTAAATCAAATAAATGATAGTTCAAGAATATATTGTAAAGTGATCAAGTAGATTTCAACTGGGTTGAAATCAATAGCACTAAAAAAAAATTGCATTAAAAAATTGTATAACTTAATACAATCATGCAATCATCCTCATTCGGACTCATAATATTATGGATTCTAGACTCGAAGATTCCTATACTTGCTCAAAACTCAGACATATGTGATGACCATGGGACAATTGAACATACCAACTGTAACACCAATGATTTTCCTCAACAGGATGTTAAAAAGGTGAAGTATAAATGTAAAAATTTTAGCATGAATATTGTTGATATAATGGGTGAGTGATTTAACCAGTATATAGAAATGGATACTTAATAGACACATATAGGAGATTTATATAACGGGCAACATGGACATGTATATTTGGCATAAAATATGAAGAGATTGCAAAATCATATAGAATAGAAATTTCACACAGGGTATAAAGTCTAAGTCTCAATATGCAAAGGAGTCTTATCACCGAGATAAAATGTCTGAGTCTCAAATACATGAAAGTCCCAACTTAGTGATTGATCGGGGTAAAACCAGCACTTAAAAATGTGTATTTGAAAATCAGTGTAAAAATATGTGTGCTAATGTTTTCTCCATACTACCGTTATAGCATTGGCTTAATGGATTGAATTCACAAGGAGGGGAGGCAATAGAAGCATTAACGGTCCATTCATGTGTATTGTTAACAAATTCTTCTTTGTTAAAAATGAGAAAAGGAAAGAAAATAAATCTAGCAGTGATAGGTGAGAAGGCGATGAAAACGACAATGTGAAAACAATGGAGAAGTGGTGAAAGAAATAAAATAAAAAATAGAAGTGATGGTGAAACAAGGTGAAAGAAAAAGTGAAGTGATCTAGAATGTAGGTTTAAAAACAAAAATGAAACTTGTTATAAAGAAGATGATGAAAACGAAGGTGGGAAAATAATAAAAAGACTTTGAAATCGATTTTTAAGACAAAGTAAAAATGAAAGAGGAAAACGATAAAAGAACTCATGACTACTAATTACTCCACTAACCATACTAACCTCTTAGTGATAGTTGTCTCACATGGATCCTTGGCCATCACTAGTCCTTGGCTTCAAGAGACGATACAAAGTATGGCACATAAGATGGTTCTTCACATCCAAACACATCCATTTCACAAAACAAGGTGCAAGTTGCTATTAGATCATCAAAACCAAATAGAGGTGAGCATGAAATAAAAAAAAATTATAAGTTAGCTTGTTAGTGGTTAGATGTTAGAATGTTAGAATTTATCATCGTGAGCCATCAGTGGCTTTTGCGAGAGCAAGGCCTTGTAGAGGCTATTAGATTCATGCAGATTATCAAGTAAGAGGTTAGATGTTAGTGGTTAGTAGTTAGATTGTCATGAAAGAAAGTTAGTTAATCATGTTAGAGGTTAGAGAAGAAACCATAAAGAAAGGAGGAAGCTTTCATAGATTGTCACTATCTATTACATCAATCTCTCTTTCTCTTCTGAATCAAGTTCTGCCCTAATATATGATCTAAACAAAAAGAAAATACAAGAAAAGAAAAAGAAGAATACTACACTAATTTACACTAAATGAGAGAAAACCCTATCCTGCAGCTCTCCCCCTCCCGTTTCTGACCTAAACTTGCAGTATTTATGGGCAGAAGAAGAGTCTGGAAGGCAAGACGAGGCCACGTGTCGAAGATCGATGTGTGGGCCTACAAGATTGTCATGAAAACGCGACAATTGCCATGTTTTCATCGCAATACCAGGGACCCAGGTCCCTGGTTTCGCTCCGTGGCTTCGTCCAGCTGCAAGGACCTTCTAGATGGTTCTGAATTTGGGTAAATTGGATCCGATTTTCTTCAAATTCACGCCAACTTCTAGATCAATATATCTTCTAGAAGCTCCCTATATTGGTCTCCAATAATGAGATTTAATTACCTAAAAATTAGGTTTAATTAGGCCCTTATTCCGACAATACCCTTGAACTCTTGATTATCTGCAAAATAAACTAAAACACGATTCAGAAGCGATATTTTATTCATAAATTGGTAGGAAAATGCGATGTGATGATGCAAAATCGTAAACTAATCACACCCTCACACTTATCTTTTGCTCGTCTCGAGCAAAACAAGAAAAAAAAAAGAAAGCTAAACTACAATGTTATTATATCACTTTCATAGGTGACGCAATTGCACTGAGTACGTGCAACAAGCCGTTAAACCTCTATGTTTTGTCCTAGATGATGAGTGTTGTCTCCTGAGGGTTTTCAGTGATTGCACCCATAAAATCCATAAAGAAAGAAAACAAAAGTTAGTATATTGAAAACGCATTTTGAAAGAGAGGAAGAGTTTTCAAAATATTTTTGCAAATATTTGAACGATCTAAGGTCATAAGTTCATCAAAAATTATTCCTCCTTAAACTTAGTCTAGAAAAAGATCTTGTCATTAATTAAGGTAAGAATGCAAAATTGAATTGAATATTTTATTCTTCATAAAACCTAGATAAAATGCACCTTGTGATAGGGAAGATTTTTGGGATTTCAACTCTAACCATCAAACCATTTATATATATATATATATATATATATATATATATATATATATATATATATATATATATATTTCTTTTTTCTTCCCTTAATTTTCTTAGGCTTTCTAGTTCACCCGGGTAGTGAGCTTTTAGCCGATGACTCCCAAATCAGACGATCTTAGGGCACCATATGAGAAAATATCCCCCGGGCATAAGGACTCGAGTAAAAAAGGCCATAAAACTTAGGGAAATTATTTGTTTCTTATAATCACCGTTAGGCGTGAATAATCATGCTTCTTGAGGCATAATTATCCAGCTTAATAAGTAATTTTTTTCTTCACATATATCATATATATTTTTCTTTTTATTTATTTTGCTTTATAACGTTTTAGATTTTTGTTTCCATCTCAAAATGTGTAAGTGTGAAGTGCATACTATCTAAGGCAAAAAATTCAAGATTAAATTATCTTTCTAAACTGTCATACTTAGCCTATAATTTTAAATAAGATCCATTATTCAATTAGGTTTAAGATGTCATATTTAAGGTTTACTTAGTTTTTAAGATCATCTTAATTTTCTTAAAAATAGATCAAACTCTGTCTCTTGTTTCAAAAACTTTTTGAAGAACGAAAAAATCCTATACAAAAAGAAAAATTCTAAGAATATCCTAAAAAAAGTGAAAAATAAAGTAAAAATCTAAAAAACTTCATGTTAGTAGATCCTCCCCCATACTTATCCCATGCATTATCCTCAATGCATCATGAATGTATGTATGCATGAAACAAATAGAGAGGGGAGAAAAAATTGCCTCAAGGTGGTGGTTCCATTGATGGTCTGATTGGTCCATAAAATGTGGCCCAATCCAAATTGCGTGGAGTTCACAGGAATCTGCCAGTGACCCCTCTAATATAACCCATTATGATGATGTGAACATGGATAATTTTTATTAAGAATTTTACCCTATCTAATTTTGAAATTTCAAAAATAATTTTAGAGTCATTTTTATCAATATCTTTGTCCAAAATGGAGTGTGAAAAGATTGAATGATTGATTTGAACTTAAAAAGTATAGAAACTAATTCCGACTCAGAAAATTTGCTGAAATCAAGTAAAGATTTTGGAGTCAAAATTTGTTCAGGAAGTGGGTCCAAATCAAGAAGCTAAAACTCTATTCCACATTCATTTCCCCAAAATAGATTGTGACTTTCTAAGATTGGTGATTTAAGTTCAAGAATAACAGGTATGCGAATCAAAACTGACTCTAGAATATTGTTCAAGTTGGGTAACAAAATAGGAGTCAATATTGGCTTAGGAATTTGAACTGGATCACAAATTTGAAAATATGGGTCACATTCTTAATTAAGTTCAATTTCATAAAAATGATAACTTGCCAATTTGTTAACGAGATTTTCAAAAGTATGGTATTGATCAAGTTCAATATATTGATCATAAAAGATTGGTGATTCAATTTCATGATGAGCTGGCATAGGATCCAATACTGACTCGGGGAAGTGATAAAAATCAGGTAAAGATACCGGAGTCATTATTGAGTCCAGCAATGAAATTAAATTACCAAGTTGAGGTTCAGGATTACATTCATGCTCAAGTTCAATCTTAGAAAATGGATAACTTGTCAAAATATCAATGTGGTTCTCAAAATTCTGGTTTTGGTTAAGTTCAAATTGGTGTGCTGAAATTGAATCTTTAGAAAAAAACATGATTCCTGGTCTAGATTGATAGAGTTAGATATATCTGGATTGGTTAAAGGTTGATAAGAGAAAGTTTCTTCATTCCCATGAATATTGACCAATTGACTCAATTGTATTTCTAACCTATCGACAGACTGGGTAAAAGATTTTTAAGATTATTGTGAGGTCGCATGTAAGATTTTTATGCTCTTTTTTAACTCAGATTTTTCTTCAAATGGTTGTTCTAGAAATGGAGTGTGGGAATCTTGATTTTGAAAAATTGTGAAGATTGTAAGTCCAATAAGTTTTGAGATTGTCGCTCGGACTCACACAAGAGTTCTTTACTCGTATCCAAGACTGATGATTGGTCATTTTGAAGAAGTGGAACTGAGTATGAATCTTGAAAATATTATAGAATTGGGGAGGCCAACATTTTTTGAAATTTTTGTTCGGCCTCCTGCATGGCTTCTATACTCTTTTCTAACTCAGATTTTTCTTCTATGGGTGGTTCTAGAAAAGGAGTATAGGAAGTAAAATTGGGGAATGAATATTGTGAAAATTGTGGACAAGATGATTAAAATTTGACTCGGAAGAGGTGAATCCCTATTGACTCTATGAAGAGTGAAAATTATTTGAAAATTATAGTCATAAGATTAGGGATATGGGTCATATTGAGTCGGATAAATCCAATCCGGCCTATTTGATTGGTTCATGTTATTTAAGGCTAGGTTGGAGTTACCTGAGTCACATGAGATCAGTGTGAAATATGGATTCATATAAGGATTGAAAGAATTATTGTTGAAATCCATTTCAGAAACAAACACAAAAAAGAAAAAACAAACAACAAATAAAAAGAAAGAAAAAAATAAAACCAAGCCTATAATAAGGTTGGCCTAGACGACTACTAACTGATTGATTACTCAGGGGAGGTTGTTGTATAACTCTGACCACAAGCTAATCGGCCAGGTAGGGGCAAAATACGGTGGGAGGTACCGTGCGTATGGAACGGGCTTTAATTACGCCAAACCACGATATCTTCGAGACATAACCTCTTAATCTCCAACCTTGGACACCGATTTTACAAGAGTATAATTCTCATAAGTTCACCTTTGGTCAATCTCTTAATGAGTCAGAGATATCCCTAGGGGCCAATGTCTATCAATTTTTATTAAGGCTTGAATTGTGTGAGTGGGGAGATAGTTTTTGGGCTAAGAAAGGGTAATGACTTTCCCACCTTATCTTGTATTGGGTTACGCCCTTAAGCCTAATTTGTGCAAGCGTACAATGTAGATAAGAATAACATACAAAGCAAATATATCACCCACGTGTTTGTCCTACGATATATGCAATGCCATATGTACACCTCAGTTCAGATCACAATAACAGAACAAAATATAATATATTGGAATTGAATTGACATGTGCCTAAATGTAAATGTCTAAACCATTTTAAGGTGTCCATATACCGTATTTTAGTTCTTTAGTTATTGCAATGTGTAGGCAATTAAAGCAGATAATTTGCAGAAAAATACAATAATATATGCAACTTGCAAGATCCCTGCAAAAGATGAAGCTCAGAAGCACAACAATATCGCGTTTTCGCGGCCTTTTTGGCTTTTTCACGGTAAAAATAAGGAAGCAGGGTTCCTGCTTTTTAGAGCAGGGAGACGCAAGCAAGACTATACTTCTGCAATGCTAAGTTTTTGTACAAATTGACCTGCACACTAAAACTAAAATAGAAAAAGTTAACAACAACGTGAAATCAAAATCATTTTCATCCCCGACAACGACACCAATTTTTGATCAGGGTAAAACCAATACTTGAAAATGTGTATTTTGAAATCAATGTAAAAATGTGTGTGCTAATGTTCCCTCGATATTTCCGTGATAGCATTGGCTCAACGGGTCGAATCCACAGGGACAGGAGGCGATAGAAGCATTAACGGTCCGTTCACGTGTATTGTTAATAAGTTCTTCTTTGTTAAAGAATAAGAAAAAGAAAATAAAAGAAATCTAAAAGTGATAGGTGAGGAGGCGATGAAAACAACGATGTGAGAAACAATGGAGAAGTGAGGAAAGAAATAAAATAGAAAATAGAAGTGATAGTAAAACACGAAAAGAAACAACGTGGAAGGTGATAGAAAAAGTGAAATGATTTAGAAAGTGGGTTTAAAAACAAAAATGAAACTTGTTGTGAAGAAGATGATGCAAACAAAGGTTAGAAAATAATAAAAAGATTTTGAAATCGATTTTTAAGACAAAGTAAAAAAGAAAAAGGAAAACGATAAAAAAAAAGCTACTAACTACTAATTTCTCCATTAACCATGCTAACCTCTTGGTGATAGTTGCTTCACATGGATCCTTGGCCATCACTAGTCCTTAGGTTTAAGAGACGATACAACGCATGGCATATAAGATGGTTCTTCACATCCAAATATATCCATTCCACACAACAAGGAGCAAACGACTATTAGATCATCAAAACCAAGTAGAGATGAGTATGAAATAAAGAAGACATTGCAAGTTAGTTTGTTAGTGGTTAGATGTTAGAATGTTAGAATTCATCATCGTGAGCCATCAATGGCTCTTGCAAGAGCAAGACTTTGTAGAGGCTATTAGATTCATGTGGATTATCAAGTAAGATGTTAGATGATTAATGGTTAATAGTTAGATTGCCATGAAAGAAAGTTAGCTGTTCATGTTAGAGGTTAGAGAAGAAACCATGAAGGAAAGGAGAAAGCTTTCATAGATTATCGCTATATATTACATCAGTCTCTCTCTTTCTCTCATGAATCAAGCTCTGCCCTAATACGTGATCTAAATAAAAAGAAGATACAAGAAAAGAAGAAGAAGAAGACTACACTAACCTACACCAAATGAGAGAAAACCCTAGCCTATAGCTCTTCCCCTCCCGTTTTTGGCCCAAACTTGCAGTATTTATAAGCAGAAGAAGAGTCTGGAAGGCGAGACGAGGCCACATGTCGAAGATCGACGCGTGGACCCACAAGATTGCCGCGAAAACATCAATTGCTGTGTTTTCACGGCAATACCAGGACCCAGGTCCTTGGTTTCGCTCCGTGGCTTCGTCCAGCTGCGAGGACCTTCTAGATGGTTCTGAATCTGGGTAAATTGAATCTGATTTTCTTCAGATTTGCGCCCAACTTCTGAATCAATATATCTTTTAGAAGCTCTCTAACTTGGGCTCCAGTAATGAGATTTAATTACCCAAAAATTAGGTTTAATTAGGCTCTTATTCTGACTTTGCCCTTGAACTCTTGACTATCTGCAAAATAGACCAAAACACGATTCAGAAGCGATATTTTATTCATAAGTCGGTAGAAAAATGCGATGTAATGATGCAGAATCGTAGAGTAATCAGTGATGCCGAGACATATACAAATGAAATAGAGTTGGCCCTCGGTGTCAAATAATAATACAAGAAGACTCAACTAAAAAAAGAATGATAACTATACAATGATACAAAAATACAACTAAATTAAATAAATAATACAATACTAGGAGGACCTAAATGGAGCAACTCTAAATCAATGCTAAGAAATTGTCTCTACTCTCAGAGTGAAGTTCCAACATAAATGCCTCTTTGGATGCCATGCCAACTGAAAGAAAACACCTAGAGGGGGGTGAATAGGTGTTTGTGCTAATCTAAAACTAAATGCAAAGCTAAGTGCGCTAAATGCGGAAGCTAATGCAATTTTGTAACACACTTAGTACAATCAACAAGTGTAGCCGAATTCCCCGTGAAGGGCTCTGGACTAACTCCTCTTGATTCCCCTTGAATGGGTTGAGGTGCTATGTGAAGCTCTTGTTGATTAGGTACAAATGAGGCACACACAAACAACCAAGCATGTACAAGATATAGCAATGTGAATTATGTAAGGCACAACACAAGCAAATAGATATGATATGACAATATGAATTATGCTCAACACAAGCAAATATGATATGATGAAATGAATGATGCTTGGCACAATATAAAGAGAGAGAGTTTAGAGACAAGTGGATCAAACGCAAACACAATGATATGTTTCGAGGTTCGAGCACCCTTACTCTACATCCCCGCCTATACCACCGTGTAGGATTTCCAATCCACTATACCGTCCACCGAGGACTCCCACCGAGGGAACCTTCACCGAGAAGGATTTTTACAACAATGGAGTACCGAACTCCTCTCTCAAACAACCACCTCACAACCGAGGGGTAGGCCCGTAGCCAAACAACAACAACAACAACCAACACCTCTACCGAAGAGGGTTTACAACCAAACTCCACCTCTCTCTAGAGGGAGCAAACCATAACCCAAATCACAACCTCAACCTCTACCAAAGAGGGAGCAACTAAGAAATCAAGGGTTTACAATAGGTGGTCTCTTTCAACCACAAACCTCTTTCTTTTTCTTTTTCAACAAACAAATGATCCTAATAGATTAGGATAGAAGATAGCTCAAGTGTGAAAAACTAGGTGTTTTTGGAAACAAGCAACAAAGAAAAACTAATTGGGAAGTCTCTTGTAAAAGATAGAAAATGAAAGATCAAATCAAAATCCCAAAAACTAGTTTTCTTTGATTTTCCAAAAACTCAAACACAAATCAAATTGGAAGTTTAAAGCCCAAACACTTTTGAAAACTTGTTTTAAACACTTTTGAAACCAGGATTTTTTCTCCTTAAAAATCTTGGCCAAAAACCCAAAGAGATGGGGTTTATATAGGCCCAATACAAAACTAGCCGTTAGAGCTGAGCTGGCAGTTCTGACAGGCAGCGGTCGACCGGCCCGGTCGACCGCCAACGGTCAGAATATGACCGTTGGGCAACCACGGTCGACCGGCCCGGTCGACCCAAACAAACAGAGAGCTCTGCTCTCAGACCGGTCGACCGTCCCGGTCGACTGTCCCATTGGCTCCAAACGTGCATAGAATTGTGCACGTCGGTCGACTGGCCCGGTCGACCGACCTCAGCCTTAGTCGACTAGTCAGGCTACTAGTCGACTTGGTTGAAGCCTAGACCAAAATTGGGAAAATTATTTTATAAAAATCTTTTATCTTATCTGAAAATCCCATAAAACTTGTTTTATCATTTTATTTTAAAACACAAACTAGTGATAAAAATTTCAAGACATATATCAATCATATCAATTTATTTTTGAGTCTTGCAAATTTTATCAAAAATAAAACTTGTATTTTTATCAAACTTGATTTTTCAATACATGAATAGGGATATCAAAATAAGTTTGTTTAGCAAGTTTAAAGCATGTATGTATATTTAGAACATATCTAATATACATAGAAATAAAGTAAACTTGTTTTGATCTACCATTCATGAAAACCAAAACCAAAACTTGTATTTTTTTTTATCAAACTTGATTTTTCCAATAGGAAATCTGATTTTCCTAAAACTCATGAATAGACATATCAAAATAAGTTTGTTTAAGATATGAAGCATGTATGTATATTGAACACATCTAATATACATAAAAACCATGTAAACTTGTTTTGATCTACTATTCATGAAAACCAAATCCAAAATATAAAACTTTTGTGTGTTGTGCACTTGAGCATATCAACTATACTAAGCTTTACAAATTGGATCTAAACACACTATCTAAACTATGGATACCTAAGTCTTCTTGATGATCTTCATCTTCAAGTTGACTTACTCCAAAACTCCATCCATGGGCTAGGCAATGTGTGATCTTGAAGCTTTGGCCCTGGAATCAACATGAAAAGCTTCTAAACTCCTTGTTGAAGCTAATCACCAACTAATATCTTGGTTAATGATTTGAAACTTAAACAACACAAGATTATTAGTAAACATAACTACATGAGTTAATCATCATCAAAACTAGAGTGGAAAGCCTTTGGGCCAACACCAACGACTTGAAAGGGGAGAATCATGACATCGAGGCGCCAACCTCCAAGTTGCCTTCCAACCATGAGTCCGAAGCCTGCTCATAAAAGTCGGGGGACAAACAATATATTTCATAAAACATGAGTGAAACAAGTAATAAGAAATGATAAGGTAATAAACATGATATGTAATAAAACATGTTCATGCAGGTCCGTGCATGCCTGTGTACATCCACGCATAACCTAAATGATACCAAAAGTAGAACAAGTATGTGACATCAATGTAAGATCTACTCACTCATAAGTGACCAAAGCTATGTAATTAGTCTCATAGGACTAAAACATGCATCCTAGGCCATAAGCTAAGTACACTTCTTATGCTCGAATATTAAGTTTGATGTGAGTACACGCGGAATGAGACAAGCCTCTCCGGAATGACATAAGTCTATCTCTCTATATATATTTGGAGAGAGAGATAGACTTGGGTACATGCGGAAGAATTCGAGCCCGGATTCTTCTCACTCAAACTCAATTCCACAACATTCAAATATAAGATCAACTCCGCTGAAGTTGATCTACATTGTTTAAAGTAACTAACAATCAAAAATCAATATTTTGAGTAGTTTTTTGCCTATCCATCAAGTAAGCGCAAAATGGATGGTCGAAAATAGTATTTTACTTAGATCTATGACTTAAACATATAAATTCTCGATCCGACCATTTGATCATGATTTAAACATTTAAAAAATCCTATACACTAATTTTTTTTAGATTTCAAATATTATACACTGTTAAAATAACAACTCACTATTGCGGCCGTTCATTTTGCGCCTACTTGATGGATGGGCAAAAACTATTCAAAACACTTGATTTATGGCTTTAATTACTTTAAACAATGTAGATTAATTTCAACGAAATGAATCTTGTATTTGAATGTCATGGGAATGAGTTTGAATGGGAAAGATTCGAGCTCAGATCCTTCCACATGTACCCAAGTCTCTCTATATGTATGGGATTTTGCTTCAACCCCCTATGTCAAACTGTAATAGAAAAAAATCTCAGCCTCATAATTTAATTCGCTACAACCGCCTCTTTTTTTAAACCACCACGTGCGCCTATGCATCAGGCGCAGAAGCACTCCATCGTGGCGAAAGGCGCAAATGGCCCGTAGTAATAGCTTTGAAAAAAGTAGACCACTTCAAAAATGTAGACTGCTAGTATATAAAAGACTGCGACTATGATCGCAATCATTACAGCAAAGCCCTATTTCTGAATCTTTATCAGGATTGAGACAAATGCCATGTTTTTTTGTCTTTATAGGATTGTGACCATGATCGTAGTCTTTTTTATTAGGGCTGCAACCATGATCGCAATCTTCACAAAATGCCTGTTTCTGAGTCTTTATAGGACTGAAAGGACTACGACCATGATCACAGTCCTCACAAAAATGTCATATTTTTGAGTCCTTATAGCACTGCGACTATGATCACAATCCTCAAAAAACACAATTTTCTGGCTTATATTAAGACTGCGACAATGATCGCAGTCCTCATAAAATGCTCTAATTCTCAATTAATAAAAAGATCGTGATCATAGTTGCAGTTTTCTAATAAAAGATAGTGATCATGAGTCACTGTTCTCGTGTCAGTATTACTATCATCAGCAGACCCCTGTTCACTGATATCGAATGATTTTCAATGCTTTTCAGATCTTAAAACTACGTCGATCACAAATAGAAACAAAAACTTTTCGTGAGCACGAACAAACGAGATATCCAAAAAGGCTGATCCAAAAAAAATTGGTCTGAGAACTTCGCCCCCTAAGACCCTGGGAATTACTCTGTGTTGGGGATCAGGGCCGAAGGGAGAGCAACGTCGAGGGCGATGGGGAAGATAAAAGAGGAAAAGAAAATATATAAAGAAGTGGTGGTTGAGAAGAATCAATTTATGCTGACGTGGTGGGCTGTAGCGAATAAAAATAGAAAGTTGAGTGTTTTTCCTAATTATGTAGAAAAGTAGGTTAGGTAAGCCTTTCCTAATTATGAAAAAAGTAGATGAATGTATATATATATATATATATATATATATATATATATATATATATATATATATATATATATATATATATATATATATATATATATATATATATATATATATATATATAGACACACACACACACACACACACACACACACACACATATATACATATATATATACACTTGTGTCCTTCCAAAAAGACTTGAGGACGAATCCTTTCAGAATGACACAAGTGTATATATATATATGTATATATATATGTGTGTGTGTGTGTGTGTGTGTGTACACACACACACACACACACACACACACACACACACACACACACACATATATATACATATATATATATATATATATATATATATATATATATATATATATATATATATATATATATATATATATATATATATATATATATATATATATATATATATATATAGAGAGAGAGAGAGAGAGAGAGAGAGAGAGAGAATTTACCTCAGCCACTAGCTAAGAGACTCTCAGTTGGCGGTGACGTGGTTGGATCTCATCCCCATATTGGAGTTGAGATGAGAACAGTGATATTTTACAATAACCGCTCTCTCCACATAATAACCCCTCTCTTCCCCAGTTCACACTTTCTCTCCTCTCTCAATTGCCCCCAATCTCAGCCTCTCCCCCCAAATTTCTCGTCCTCACCATCTCGTCATTGCCGCCGCCCTGACGAACTCGTCGCCCTATAGAGTTCGCTGCCGCTCCATCGATGTCATTACCGCCCTGACAAGCTTGCCTCTGCCTATTGATGTTGCCGCCGCCATGCCGACTCCTTAAAGGAGATCAATCTTTACGAGGGCAATATATTGGTGAAGATGTTAGTTTGGTGATGATTCATTGGTGTAAACGGAGAGTGGTGGTGTGTATGGTGGTGTATTTTTTCTTTTCCTCATTGTACACAGTCTTTGATTCAATGTAAATATCTTCTCAATTTTGGGGAGGTAGGCTTGGGCATTTCTCAAGAGCAATAAAAATTATAATGTTTTCATATAAAGAGCAACAAAAATTACATCAATATCTTCTCAATTTGGGAGAGCTCGTGAAAAAAATTACATCAAAAGTTCACTGTGGCCCTAGTCGCAGTGAATTTCATCGAGCACTTTGCGTGTGGCATCTATATAGCCTTTTTTTCACAGGCCCTGGAAGAGAATATTGTGTGCAGTGACACGGGGCTTGATTTAGATCGATTTGAGGACAAGATGGAAGGAGACTCTTTCCACTGTGAACTTGTTGCTCTTTCTGCTGTGAGCCTACCATCAAAATTGAGCTTCAATGCTTCCACTTTCTAGCTTCAATGCTTTCACTCTCTATCAAAATCACTTGATAGCGCAGTCTCACTTAAGCATGCAACATATATACTTCACATTCTGTTTGGGCATTTTTTTCAAATAGTTTGTTGCATTCCTTAGCAAGGATTGAGCATTTTTCTCAAGAGCAAAAAATCACAAGGCTTTCATATAAATAGCAACAAAAAATACATAAATATCTTCTCAATTTGGGGACCTGCTGGAGAAAATTACAACAAAAAATACATAGCAAAAATTACATAAAAAGTTACAACAAAAATTACATCAAAAGTTTACCGTGAATTTCTCGTAGTACATTTCGTCGAGCACTTTGCGGCGGTATCCACATCGCCTTTTTCATGTAGGCCTTGGAAGAGAATGTTGTATGCAGTGACGTCGGACTTGATTTTGATCGATTCGAGGACATGATGGAAGAAAACTCTTTTCATTGTAAATTTATTGCTCTTCCTGTTGTGAGCCTACCATCAAAATTGAATTTCAATGTTGCCACTCTCTGTCAAAATCACTTGATAACATAACCTCGCTTAAGCATGCAACATGCCAGTATGCTTCACATTCTGTTTGGGTGTGTTTTTTTCCAAACAATTTGTCTGCAACCCTTAGCATAAAAGAGTCACAAGATTGGGCATTTCTCAAGAGTAACAAAAATCACAAGGCTTTCATACAAAGAGAAAAAAAATACATCAATATCTTCTCAATTTGGGGGAGTTGGTGGAGAAAATTACAACAAAATTACATAACAAAAGTTACATAAAAAATTACAACAAAGTTACATCAAAATTCCACTGTTCGTCACAGTGCATTTCGTCGAGCATTTTGCGGGTGGCATCTATATCGCCTTTTTTACATAGGCCTTGGAAGAGAATATTGTGTTCAGTGATGCCAGCTTGATTTTGATCGATTCGAGGAAGGAGACTCCTTCCATGTGAACTTGTTGCTTTTTTTGCTGTGAGCTCACCATCAAAATAGAGCTTTAATACTGCAACTCTCTGTCAAAATCACTTGATAGCACAACCTCACTTAAGCATGCAACATGCCAGTATACTTCATATTTTGTCATTGCGGAGCTCGTGGATGTTGTGGAGCTCACTGGAGCTCATGCAGGCAATGAACGAGGGCGGAGGCGACCTCGAGGACGGCAAACGAGATTTGGGGGAGAACTCAAGGTGAGATTTGGGGGAGAACTCGAGAGAACGACGACAAGATTTGGGGGAGAACTTGAGAGGATGGTGACGAGATTTAAGAGGGGAGAGGGAACTCGAATGAGATCTGAGAGGAAGAGAAGATAGAAGGGGGGGGGAGAGAGAGAGAGAGAGAGAGAGAGAGAGAGAGAGAGAGAGAGAGAAGGTGGGACTTTTTTTAAAAAAGTCCCTCCTTTTTTTATGGATCGGGAGTTCTCATCTCAACACGATGTGGGGCTGAGATGTCGCCACATCACTGCCAGCTGAGAGAGCCTCTCAGCTGGCGGCTGAGGTACATTTGCCTCTCTCTCTCTCTCTCTCTCACACACACACACATCAAATTTCAAAAGAAAGCTAATGAATAGGTACGGATATGACACCCACAAAGGTGATAAAGGGACCCATCAGATTAGTGTATCAATAAATTGAAAAAGGTACCCATTTGTTTTTAAAAATGGCCAAATTATCTCTCATCATCCTTCTCTCTCATGCTGCATCTCCACCCTCAGCCGCTGAACGTCGCCGCCTGCCACTGTCGGTCCCCCTCCCCCTCTTCCCCCGTCTCGCTGCCCCCAGCCGCTGCCCTCCTCCTCATCCCACGCCCTTGCCTCCGTCCACCCTCCCTCTCCACCTTCTTCCTCTCCTCCTCGCCGCTAGAACCTAAGATCAGAATTATGATCTTATCTCCTTAGATATTCTTCTTCAGCGAACAAAATTCATAAATTCACTTATCACCTCCATTGCAACACCCTCTTCTTCTCTAAGCTTGTTGGCATGCTCATCACTACAACACAAAAATTAAAAAAAGGACCAGTTAAAAAGGAAAAAATTTAGAAACAGTTGGAACGGTTTAGAAACATTTGCAACATTCCATGCTGTCTACATACTCCATCATAGTTCAGAAATCAAATCAAAAAACTTCAATAAGCAATAAATTTCTCAATTTCCATCTAAATTTTTTATTTTAAGCACTACAAAAGTGAAAAGATTAGATTTTCTTACCGATTTTGGGGTTCAAGGAGGGTTTTCCGCTTCCCCCGGTGGGGGCTTCGTACTCGAGGCGCTGGAACTGCTGGTAGATCGCATCACTGATGGATGAATCCTTGAGGGCGAAATAAACTAGAAGAGGAAGAGGAAAAGGAAAGAGGGGGTACATTGGACTTTTTCATGAGAGTTGCTGTATAAAAAAAAGTAAAGGCACACTTGTAAAATTTTTTTGGATACCTTAATTAATTTTGGGCTATTTGGTTAGGGGTGAAAGTGAGGAAGTATTGGAACTTGAGAATTGATTAGTAAGTTTTTCGGTGTTTGGATGTTGTTGGAAATTGTGATTTGAAAAATGTTATATCTTTTTTGGTGTTTGAATTGTAATGTGAAAGTGGATAAGTTGGCCGCAAAATAATATTAAAATAAAAATTAATTAAGAAAAATAAAAATTGGACTGTAGTTAGAATACAAGTGAGATTTACATGATCACAAAATTAACTGTTTTGAGCTACAACTTATTACAGATGAGATTTACATGACCACAAAATTAACTGTAGAAGTGGATAAGTTGACCGCAAAACAATATTAAAATAAAAATTAATTAAGAAAAATAAAAATTGGACTGTAGTTAGAATACAAGTGAGATTTACATGATCACAAAATTAACTGTTTTGAGGCTACAACTTATTACAAATGAGATTTACATGACCACAAAATTAACTGTAGCACTCTGGAAGTGAGGAAATAGTTGTGTAAAAGAGAAGTGAGCAAATAGTTGTGTAAAAGAGAAAAGAGACCATGAAAAGCGGTTTTCTCATTTTTCTTTTTTGGTGTTTGGATAGATAAGAAAGTGATAATAACACTTTCTCATTTCCTTACTTCTGCCCACTTTCTTGAATCCAAACGACCTCTCGTGGGTAGGGGTGTCAAGTGGGCGGGGCCCAGCCCAGGTGATAAACGGGCCAGACCCGACCCGGGTTCGGCTCCCCCCGGGCTGGACCTGGGTCCACTTATGACGGCCCACAACCTGGCGGGCCGTCCAGGCTCGGGCGGGCCAGGGCAACCCGACCTCCACCACCGACGCCGGCTCTGCCACCCACACCGCCACCCTGGCCCGCCCCTTCGCCACCGACGCTGCCACCCTGGCCCACCCCTCCGCCACCCCGTCTAAGAAATAAAATGTAAATTTTTTTTTTGTTAATACTCAAGTTCGAACTCATAACCACCCCCCCCCCCCCCAAGCCAACCATACAAACATGGTTACCACCATGCCTCGTAACTTTTGTGTGGAAAACAAAATATATTAATAGTTATTAAATTATCTTTTATATTTTTTTTAACTTACAGGCCGGCCTCGCGTAGCCCAGGCCTGGCCCGGGTCCGGGTTACCCGGCTCACGGGCCAGACCTGGGTTCCATAAATGAAACCGGGTCCAGGCCAGGCCGCCGCACCCGGCCCGCTGTGACTGGGCCCGACCCGGCATAGCCCAATTGCCATCCCTCCTCGTGGGTACCAATATCCGTGCCTCTAAGGAATCATTTCTCCATGAAAAAAAAAAAAAACAAGCTAAAAATTTTCACAGTTCATTATGGGCTGTTTGGATTCAAGGAATTGGGTGGAAGTGAGGAAGTGGGAAGTGTCTTTTCTCATTTCAGCTGTTCATCCAAACACCGGAAAAGGAAAATGGAAAAAGTTCTTTTCCTTCTCTCTTTTCTCCTTTACACAACGTTTTCCTCACTTCCAGAGTGCTACAGTTATTTTGTGGTCATATAAATATCATTTGTAATAAGTTGTAGCACAAACAGTTAATTTTTTGCTCATGTAAATCTCACTTGCATTCTAATTACAATCTAATTTTTATTTTTCTTAATTAATTTTTAATTTAATATTATTTTGCGGTCAACTTTGTAGTCAACTTTTCCACTTTCACTTCCACATTACCATCCAAACACCGAAAAGACATAACATTTTCCAACCACACTTCCAACAACATCCAAACACCAGAAAACTTACTAACCAATTCCCAAGTTTCAAAGGGAACTATTACCACTTCCTCACTTCTTCACTTCCTCACTTCCCCCTTAACCAAACAGGCCCTATAACTAAAATGAGAAATAACCCTTAAAAAGTGAAAAACCCCACACACATTATATGTCCAAACCCAGTCATCCGCTCGAGTCCACCCAACAACTTCACAAAGCAGCAATGGCGGCGGCGGCGGCGGCGGCGGCCTCGGCCTCAGCAGCGACATCCTCATCGTCTCCAACTTTCCTCCCTTCTCCCAAACCCTCACTCTTCCCCTCTCCCAAACCCACTCCCTTCCTCAAATTCCCAAAACACCCTTCACCCCCTTCCCTTTCCCTCAAATTCTCACCCAAACCCCAACCCCTAACCCTCACCCCGCGCGCTACTGTCACCGCCTCCTCCTCCACCGCCACCGCCACCGCCCCTGTCTTCCACGGCCCCTGCTACGTCCTCTCCCACAACATCGACACCGACCAGATCATACCGGCGGAGCACCTCACCCTGGTCCCATCCAACCCTGACGAGTATAAGAAGCTGGGCTCCCTCGCCCTCGTCGGCCTCCCTCCGCCGTCTACCCCGTCCCCTTCGTGGATCCCGGATCCGACACCACCCGCTACCCGATTATCGTCGCCGGCGCCAATTTCGGGTGCGGTCGTCCCGCGAGCACGCGCCCGTGGCGCTTGGGGCCGCGGGGGCCAGGGTTGTGGTGGCCGAGTCCTACGCCAGGATCTTCTTCAGGAACTCGTCGCCACAGGTGAGGTCTATCCCGTGGAGTCTGAGGGGGTTGGGGTCTGGGAGGAGTGCAAGACTGGGGACGTTGTGACCGTCGATCTCGGGGCAAGCAAGCTGATCAATCACAGCACCGGAAGGAGTACAGGCTGAAGCCCATTGGCGACGCCGGGCCCGTGATCGAGGCTGGTGGGATCTTTGCTTACGCCAGGAAGACCGGGATGATTGCTTCAGCCGTGCCGGAGTAGGAAATGGGTAAGTGTTTGTTTGATGTTTTGATAAATTTGTTTGTTGTTTGTTGAATTAAAGAATACACACATAGTAGTAATCCGGTGAGAAAGTTGGCTTAGGTGAGAAGATGAGAAGGAAGCACAGGAGTCGTCGGATTAGCATTTGGGTGGTTGAGATTAGCTTTTGAGTGGTTAAAACTAAAACCCAAAAACTAAATTAGTGAACCCAAAACTAACTTAACCAACTTAAAAACTAATCTCAACACCCAAATGATGATCCAACGGCTCGTGTGCTCCTTTCTCATCTTCTTACCTAAGCCAACTTTCTCACCAGATTGCTGCTACACACAAAATACGTATATCACCGACAACTGAGAGTCTCTCTTAGCTTGCGGTGATGTGGCAAATTATTAGCCACAATAATGACGACCCGCCTATTGGAAGAGCTGAAATTTCTAAATGCTCATGCGGTAAAAGATAATGAATATGTATAGTTTATTATTATTTTTATATTTCTGATCTTAGTCAATATTGTCAAAGTTATCTTTTATATCTGCGACTAACTGAATATGAATCAGGTCTCTTCAAGTGCAACTTCATCAAATTACGAAACAATTTTGAATATTTCTTTATTAAATTTTTTATAGGCGGATATTAAGATTTCAGGAATGCGACTAAGCTTTTAGTGGTCAATAAAATAATTTCTCAATAGTTTTAAAACGACTTTTGTCACAGTCTACAGTTATATATAAGATTGTATCAGTGCAACTAAGAGAAGATCAGAAAATTCTAGTCCTCGTCTAAGCTCTTAGTGCTCAATAAAATATTCTCAGTAGTTTTAAAAGCGATTTTTGTCGCAGTCTACAATTATATATATGATTGTATCAAGTGAAACTCATAAATATGTCAATTTTTTGTGCTTAATTTATATATAAACAAATTAATTTTTTTTAGAATTTTATGATATGGTCTGTAAGGATTTTACTGATTGCGAACATCGTCGCAGTTTACTTATTCGCATGCTACGTATAGACGATCAAATTATTTTACATATTGCATGCGAATAATGACTGCGACTATAGTCGCAGTGCTTAACGACAATATGTTGTGGATGATTTTTTTACTTGGTTAAATGCAACAACGGTGAATAAGGACTGCGACTATAGTCACAGTTTACTTATGATTTTATATATTTGTTCTTTATTGTGGCTATTTGTCTCTTTTTCACGCATGAGAACTTTATATTTTTTTTTACACACTGCGTCCGTAGTCGCAGTTTTTTAATTTGTGATATACTATGAAATATATTGATTTGAGAGGATTGCGATCATGATTGCAGTATCATTTGTTTATATAGTTAACTTCGGACTGCGACCATGGTCGCTGTTTTTAACTTGATTGAATGCACAACGATCAAACTATTTTTGTCAGGACTGCGACCGTGGTCGCAATTTCATGTATAAATATAGTTAATTATATACTGCGATCATAATCACAATTTTATTAGTTGAGAGTAATTATTATCTGAGTACTGCGACCATGGTCGCAGTTGAGATACAAAAATAATAACTATATATTTAGATTTACAGAGTGCGATCATAGTTAACTTCTTAATAAAAGACTTACATTTTTTTAAGTAAATCATATATTTCTTATCGTATGATAACAATATTTGCGTGCAATATATTAGGTCTGCGATCATTGTAGCAGTATTAAGAAAATCACTCAGAAGTCTTGTGATTACTGTGATGCATGAAAGAAACATACTTTACATGTATTTTAAAAATATGTAAGATCATTTTTCAGATAGAAGTAAATTTTATTTATAAGATAATATGGTCAAAAAGAGACCTTACAAAAAAGCATTAAAAACTTTTAAAAAAGACAAAAATAAGGTAAATATCAGAAGAACAGAAAATCTTAGTCCTCGTCGTCATAAGCAGATTCATCGTCTTCATTCTCTTTGTCTTCCTGTTCATTATTTATTTCCTCATCTTCTCTCTCGTCGACTGGCTCGCTGTCCTCTTCGCTTTTTTTCTCTTTTTGATGGTACTTTGGTTCGCTGATAAACTCTCAGAATGGATCGTCTGTATCAAGCTCTTCTTTTGATCCGTGTCAGAAGAACCTGCAGAGGATATGCTCAAAAAAGCGCGCTTTCAGCATCAGAGGACATGCTTTCATCAAGCATATCTTTGTAAAGTAAAAGAGGAATAAGTTCCTCCACACTAGGCCTCATGAAAACTTCATCATCCTCATGAAGAGAAGAGGATCATATAAAATATTATTTGATGGACTGAGATAGTCAAAAAGAGTGAAGTCCAGACTGCTATCAGATTCACTAGAATCTCCTGAAGAAAGAGGACCAGTGGGAGAATGATTGAAGTTAAATTTGAGTGTTCAGAGAAGAAGATGGTGAAGACATGATTCAAGAATGAAATCTTTTAGGAAGGTTGGAAATCAAATTGAAAGAAGAGCACAATATCTTTCTTAGATATGAGATAATATATTAGTTACAAGCACTATAAAAAGGTCAATACTGTGAAATGACGTGAATAGTAATAATAAGTGTCATAGGTGACGGTTGAGTTTTCGAAGAAGTGATAAAAAGAAATTAAATATTTATTTGAAGCAGTTATGACGGGAGAATCCAATGAGTTCCCTTTTTTTCCCGAGGTCTATTATGTGAACTACAAATTAGCTATTTATAGAATGTTTTCTCTATATATTTAGATTCCGTATAGTGCACATCTTTTCTTTATCGAGATTAATTTTAGTGCACCTCTTTTTTCGAGACTGTTGTTGTATTACGGTAGATGGATATTAATTACTTCATTAGGTTAGAGTAATTAATATAGTATTTTATAACATGTGATATATGCGATTGCTCTCACGTCTCAGGGCTAATCTGTTTTGTTAAGTCTGATTGTTGCTAGGACTGTGAGTTTTGTTTCATTTTTAACGATCAAAATTCTGTTACATATGACATGCGAATAAGGACAGCGACTGTGGTTGCAGTGCTGACTGATAACATGTTTCGTCTATTATTTCTATGCGAATAAGGAATGCGACTAGGGTCGCAGTCGTAAATAATAAGATTGGAAGTTATATTATATTAAGGACGTGTTTGTTTCGCCGCAAAACGTCACAAATGCAAGTCGTAAAACTTGTTTTCCATTTTTCGTCGTTGTTTGTTTCGCTGAAAACAAGTTGCAAAATGTAACTCTTCTTTTCCCTTTTAGTTGCTACAGTTAAATTTGTGGTTATGTAAATCTCACTTTACACTCATATTTTCCAACTTGCAGTTGCTACAGTTAATTTTGTGGTCATGTAACTCTCACCTGTGGTACACTTACAGTTCAAAACTGTTACTTGATAATCAATATATAATTTAATATTATTAAATATTTAATGTTTTAAACAGTGTTCAATTTCTTATTTAATTATTTAATTATTTTATATTTTTAATCTTTAATTTTATATTATTTTTAATATTGTTTTAATATTTAATATTTTACTATTTTAATTTAATATTTAATTTAATATTTTATTTAATACTTTATTATTTTATTAATACTTATTCCATTTTTATTATTTTATTTAGAGTGAATATTTTATTAATATAACAATATTATACTTTAATATAAAATTATTATATATTTATTATTTATTTTTAATATAAAAATTACTTTATTAATATCATAATATATTTTATTATTATATTATATTTTATTATGTTAATATTGTAATAATAATTCAGTATAATAATACTATAATGATAAATTTATTATTAAATTATAATTATATTTTACTTTGTTAATTTTATATTTCTATAATATTACAATAATATTATAATAAAATTTATATTATAAAATTTTCAAGTATTTTTAATATTATAATATTATAACTATATTTTATTATTTTTGTAAGATTTTTTAATATTTATATTTTATTAGTATTCTTAAAATTTTATTAATGTTCTTTAGATTTTCTTAAAATTTTATATTATTTATTTAGTTAATATTTTAGTAATATTTTACTATTTATACTAATATTTTATTAATATTATTGTTATAAATAAAATAATAAGATTATTAATTTTTATCTCAAATTTATTAATACAATTTAATTTGCAATAGTAGATTTAATTTAATAGTAATAATATTTAAATCACTGTTACAGTTAATTTTGTGGTCAACTTTTTCACTTACACTTTTACATTACCAACCAAACATCGTAAAACACAATATACTTTACCATTTACACTTTCATTTTATCAACCAAACACTGTAAAACACAATATACTTTTCCATTTACACTTCACTTTATCACCAAACACCGTAAAACACAATATATTTTCTCTGCTACAGTTCACTTTTTCCATTCTCATTTTACGACTTACGACTTGCGACGTTTTGCAACGAAACAAACATACCTTAAGTCTGCGACCATGGTCGCAGTGCTAAAAGGTCTGCGGTTAGGGTCGCACTCGTGATATAAGATTAAAAATTTTGTTATGTTATGACTGCGACCATGGTCGCAGTGCTAAAAGGTCTGCGGTTAGGATCGCACTCGTGATATAAGATTGAAAGTTTTGTTATGCTATGACTGCGACCATGGTCGCTAAGCCAATATATATTTTTGATTATATTTTTGAATGTATGTGTACTGCGATCTTGATCCCATTTATAATATACATTGAGAATAAATGATTTTTTAGTACCAAGACCGACCATAATCGCAGCTCATTAAAAATTGCATGAATTATAATCCAACTAATTTGCAAATACTGTGACAGTTACGAGAATATCTGATTAATAAAATATCTGCAAAATAAATCATTAATCATTGTATTTCATTATTTTATTATACTATACATTTGTAATACAAAAATATACGGCTGTCCCACATCAAATTTCATTTTTCTATTCATTTCAGTTTCTTTTATTAAACCTATATGAATTGAAAATAACGCGAAATTAAACAATAAAAAAACTATATATTATAACCAATTTTTTTAGGTCTCACGCATGTTTTTTATTTTTTAATGCTGCTTTTTTCACATCATCTTGATCCAATCTTTTTCTCCCTTTATATTTTCATGTAGGAGAATTAGGAAATTTATAACTGCAGAAAAATTCAACAAAAATTTCTCTGTAAATTACAAATATTTTCGGTAAATTTTTATTGTGGATGAATTTTTGCTAGTGTAGAAGTAAAAATGGGGATATTTTAGTCAACTAGATTGACGATTCTTTAGGCGAATTTTTTTATTTTTTGAGCGCCTAACTCAGCCAACGATATGTGGCATAGATTCAGCCACATCACCGCCGCTTGAGGAACTCTCTCAGCTGGCGGCTGAGATACAAATACCCTTATATATATATAGTCTTGTGTCTTTACAAAAGATTTAAGCCTGAATCTTTTCAACTCAAATACAACCCTCTGACATTTGAATACAAGATCCACTCCGTTGAAGTTGATCTATATTATTTTCAAGTATTTATAAATCAAAAATCAAGTATTTTGAATATTTTTTGCCCATCCATCAAGTGGTGCAAAATGGACGGCCGAATGTAGTGAGTTGGTTAGATCTATATCTTTAGACATACAACTTCTCGATCCAGCCATTTGATTATGATCTAAACATTTAAAAACCCCTACAAACCAATTTTTGTTAGGTTTTAAATGTTCTACATCATTAAACTAACCAACTCACTATTTAGGCCGTATGTATTTCTCCTACTTGATGCATGGGAAAAAAGTATTCAAAACACTTGATTTTTGATTTTTAGATACTTAAATAATATAGATAAATTTCAACGGAGTGGATCTTGTATTCGAATGTCGGATGTTGGTATTTGAGTGGGAAGGAGTCAGCCTCAAATCCTTTTGGAAGGACACAATACTATCTCTCTCTCTCTCTATATATATATATATATATATATATATATATAATATATATATATATATATATATATATATATATATATGAGAAAATGTTCCTCAGCCTCCAGCTGAGAGACTCTCTTAGCTGGCGGTGATGTGACTGAATCTTTGCCACATCCTGGGCGCAACACTATCATATTTGCTGTTTTTTTGTGAGGACTGCTACTATAGTCGCAGTCTTTTTGTGAGGACTGCAACCATGGTCACAGTGTTTTTGTGAACACTGCGAAGAACATTGCGACTATGGTCACAGTTTTTATGAGGACTGCTACCATGGTCGCAGTGCTAATTGGACTGAGAATATCTGAACTGCGATCAGGTCACAGTGCCAGCTGAGAGAGTTCTCTCAGTTGGCGGCTGAGGTACATATACCTCCCTCCCTCTCTCTCTCTCTCTATATATATATTATAGACTTGTGTCATTCCAGAAGGATTCAATGTCGAATCTTCCCCAGTCAAATACAACCCTACGACATTCGAATGCAAGATCCAATCCGTTGAAGTTGATCTACATTATTTTAAGTAAAAATAAAAATCATGTATTTTGAATTCTTTTTGCCCATTCATTAAGTAGGCGCAAAATGGACGGTCGAAATAGTGAGTTGGTTAGTTTAACGGTGTAAAAATATTTGAAATCTAATAAAATTAGGGTGTGAGGATTTTTAAGTGTTTAGATCCTGAAGAATGGTCAGATCAAGCATTTGTATGTCTAAAAATGTAGATCTAAGTAATATTTTCGACTGTCCATTTTGCGCCTACTTGATAGATGAACAAAATTATTTAAAATATATGATTTTTGATTTTTATTTACTTGAAATAATATAGATCAACTTCAACATAATGGATCTTGCATTCGGATATCATAGGGTTGTATTTGAGTGGGAAGGATTCGGCCTTGAATCCTTCCGGAATGACACAATCTATCTCTCTATCTCTCTCTATCTATAGAGAGATGACTTGTGTTGGAAGGATTCGAGCAAATCTTTCCCACTCAAATACAACCATACATCATCTAAATACATTACTCATTTTGTTGAAGTTGATCTATATTATTTCAAATATCTATAAACTAAAAATTAAGTATTTTAAATACTTTTTGCTCATGCATCAAATAGGAGAAAAACGAACCCTAAATAGTGAGTTGGTTAGTTTAACGGTATAGAACATATGAACCTAACAAAAATTGGTTTGTAGGGTTTTTTAAATGTTAGATCATGATCAAATGGCCGGATCGAGAATTTGTATGTCTAAAGACATAACCAACTCACTACTTTCGGCCATCTATTTTGCGCCGCTTGATGGATGGACAAAAAGTATTCAAAACACCTGATTTTTGATTTTTAGTTACTTTAAATAATATAAATCAACTTCAACGGAGTGGATCTTGTATTTGACCTAAGGGAGGGCTGGTATGTTTAGCTTGTTTAGGCTGAATGCATAGATTCTGCGATGGGGTTAATGCTTGCAGTCATGCGGAACATTGGTAACTCCAAAAGAGGGTTTCTCTTTGCTCGATAATTATTATATTGGTAATGTTGCTTTCTATAGGTCACTGATTCATGTGGATGTCAAGTCTACTACTTTCTCTTTAGTCTTCACTTTCTATAGATTTTGTTTTTTGGTTAATGCTTGAAGCCAAACAAATTTTGAATGATGACCTTTTAGTCCTTACATAAGATTAAAAACCAATTCATATAGATTTCTGAAGCTGAAATTTCTCCCAAAATTTTGGTGGATGTCGAGTCCTTAACATGATCCCAGTCCATATTGATATGAGCCTTTATGCTCATATATTGGAATCAAGTTCAAATTCAGATGGACCTTCATGACTGGATAGTATTTTACACAAGTCCTTGCTAAGCAAGACACAAGTTAAGGACATTCAGGTCCTTATTTGGATTCAAATTCCAATGTGAAAGTTTGTACCCTCAAGCTGGACTATCATGATTGATCCTTATTACTGAATTGTGCTCAACGCGATGGCGTTTATTTCCTACTTCCTACACCAGCAATGGTCTTGAATTGTGTAACTTTAGTTTGGTCATGAAAATAATCAAGCAAGTAATGAAATCCTTGTTTGTTCTCTCTGTGCCACTGCCATATACCTGTGCTGATCAAGAGGGTAAAATTAGAACGGTCTCAATGAAACTATTAGAGGCCATAGATCAACATACAAAACCCCTCTTCCCTAGGATGAATATGATGGGATAGTTTTTTTTATTAATTATAAGTTCTTATTTCTCTCTCGTCTCTAGAAAATGGATGCACATTTGCATTTGATGGAATAATATTTTGTGATTCCTCATCACCCAATGTCTAATTAATTTTTATGAATGCACACATCCAAATCTTAATGACTGCTTCATAAATTGGGGTATTGTCATATGAGGTGTGGTCAATGTATAATTAGATTTGATCCTGCATGTTTTTGACCTATTTTCCCAGAACAGATTCCTTAACAACTAAGAAGCATGGACACGGACACAGGTACGACACGGACACTAGTACGGAATATGACAATTTCTTAAAAAGTGGGACGCGGGGACACGCGTGACATGACATTAGAATATGCATATAAATAATAATAAAAGGTTATAAATATACACGCATAGTCATATTTTTGCACCCAAAAGTTTATATACATAGTTCAGTGTGTTTAAGAGACATATTTAAATTTGTCATAGTTTTATATAGGTAAATATTTTGATGGCATTTTTTGCTTCACTAATAAAGTGTTTGATATGTAAGGAAAAGTAAATAAATATCTCAAAAAGTAATGTGAAGAAAGAAGTGAAAGAGAAATGTAGAACATGTGTCCAATAAGTGCCCAACAAGTGTCCTAAATTAAAAAATGTATATAATTGATGATAAGGTTGGAAAGTGTTCGAGAAGTGTCCAAGGAAGTATCGGTGTCCGACATGGTATCTTGCGTGTCCGGCACGGGTACGGCTTCATAGTAGATGTACCTGTGTTACCTAGCTTAACAAGCTTCATTCAATTTCTAAATTTTATTTTGTTACAATCGTTGGAGACTTTGTGTAAAGTTGATATAAGCTTATGCATGTCCATAAACTGTTATGTTCGTTTACTTGTTCATTTATGATAATGCTGGGTTATTCAATGCTGTCCATCTTGAAGCTTGTCATGGTGTTTGAGAGTAATGATAAATTCAAGTCAGGCTAGAAATAACCTGTGAATCCATCATTAGCTGAACCTATTTATTAGTTCTAAGTTGATTCAGAAGCATTTGTAGTCTCCTTTTGTTCTTTGAACTGCACATATCGCATACCCAAGCAAGCAGGCAATGCCTGCATGTGGAAGGTATTCTAACTGCTGCTCTTGCAACACTTCATGCTAAGTCTTGACTTAGCTGGAGTAAGATAATACTGCTGTATATCAGTTGTATTTAACCCAGCTTGTAAATGTTATTCCTTCTGAAAATTGGAACATGTGGTTGTCGACCAGCGGCAGAGAATTTTGGTTCTCAATTTTGTTGGTAAGGATTTGTTGATTATCATGTGACCATGTTTTAAATGGCTAAATAATGTTAAGTATCATTTTTGTCACGTTTTACTGCTGATCAGAGAGGCCATATTTTGGAGCTAATTCTGATACATAAGCTAGCTAATTAACTAGTAGGCTATTAATTGGGTGTTGGATTATTAAGAACTTGTCAGCCCATGTTTCTATGCCTAAAATAGATAGAGGTATTTACCCAACTTGATAGTTAAATTATGTTAAGCATGATCTGAGACATTTGTTAAAGCATCTTGTGATTGTAACAAGAAGGTTTTGGAATATCTGCTTTGATCCTCGAATAGTTGAGAGCTTTTCGACACCACCACCCCCCCCCCCACCCCCCCCCCCCCCTTTTTTTGTTCACCCTCAACTTTTGTCTTTACAAAGGTCATGAAGGCTAGTACACCTGAGAGAAGGAAGAAGTATTGGTTGCTGCACTCCATCATGTTCATCCATGCATTTGCAAGGAAGACCCATCCTAAGAACTATCAGTGCATCCAATATGTATTGACACCTTCCAATTCCCAAATTACAATATTAGGCGCTCACCTTATGGAGTGACATTAGGAAATGGGAATATTTGTTTATTGGCTGATTCTGCTTGTACAAATACAATGGAATGGTTGAGTAGTTGAATTTTGCACTCATTTGAATGTGGTTCATCTTGGTAATGAGGATAGGCGATGGAGGGCTTAGGAGAGACTCTGCTTTGCTAGGATACATTCTATCTTTAATATCTCACCTTTCTATATCAAATCTGGTTAGCTCGAAAGCCAGATTTTTGAGACTATCATTCTCAAAAGAAGTGTTTACTTTAGACGTAGCTCCTGTTTGTGGTTAAGTAATAAAGTATGTATTCAGTGATTTTCAGAAATGGGAATCTGAGAAGGATTCATGCAGAAGTCCTATAGCAGATCTCTTAGAATTAGTGCAATGCATTGAGTAAACATATCATGTGATGCAAATATCTGCAGGTAGTGCAGCCTGGAATTGTTAGAAGAGAGGATATTGTCCCCCCCATTTTTATTATGGTATGTTATCTCTACACGATCTGAAAATCTTATCTAGTAATATGAGAGGAGTTTGCAGCATAAGAGGAATGGCCATAGCTAAGTAATAGCAAAGAATGCAGGTCATCCTGAATATTAGATGATGAAAGATTATTCCAACATTCAGAATATGGAACTCGAGGAAGTTCAAGAGCACTTTATTACCTGAATAAAGTGTGCCTGAAGGTTTTGTGATTCACATATTATGTAGTATTTATGAGTAGTGGCTCTTCTTCCTTTTTTCTATAGTCTCTGCCTTGGCTCCTGCTGTTTTCTAATCTACCATAGTAGATTTTAAAAGCTTTAGGTTACGCGAGGGCTATCGTTCGTGATGGGGTTGATCTGATCAAATAGTATGTATTTGCTGTGTTTCTTTTAGTCCCATACGCTCCATATATCTTAATGTAGAAGTTGTAGATAGTGAAGATTGTGTCAAATTAAGTAAAACTGTAACTGGAGTTTTAGATAATATGTTTACAAGTTACAATTATGCAATATTCCTGTCCTTTTACTCCTAGCCTCTTTATTGTCTTTTTCTTCCCCTCTTTTATGAGGGTCACCTTATGCATAATTTGGCATGAGTACACAAGCCATTGGAATTACCTTTGCATACTACAAATAATGTGTTTCTTTTGAATGTGGATTTTAGTAAGGTCATGAACAACTAGTGAGGGGACAAAGTAGACAGCGGATAATTCTTACTAAATTATAGAGAGAAAAAATCTCTCCATTTATCTTGTACTAGGGTTTTGGAATGAGCTTGAATTCAGCTTATTGAAAGAAGCCGGATTCTGTCTAGCTTCCATATTTCACTTTGCTCCCTGTAACACAGTGTGCTTGTGAATTTATTTTATATAGTTCCTGCATGTTAGAACTGACTTTTTGGTTGAGTTTTGTTTGAGCAAAAGTGTAATAAACTATGTGGTTAGAAAATATGAGGTGTTTTCATAATTTCCAAAGCAGGTTTGTTCATGAAAAATGCAATAAATCATTTAGCAGTAAAGGTAATCATCAATAATTCCCTAAAGCAGGATGTTTTTCACGATATTTTGAGGAAAAAGGTAAAATGACCTTCACATGCAGAGTGTGGATGTTTCAGTTGTTGGATGTGCTTTCAACTGCTATCTTGTTGATAATGATATTGACTGCATTGTGATGTTCCACAATTCTTTTCTTTCTTAATAATATACTCTCACGTTTTTCCCCTTTTTTCCTTATGACATATCCTCGCTCTCTTTTCTTTCCTTGCGACATTTTTTATTTTCTGTAAATGGAATTGTTACTTCTTTGAAGTTGTATCCTTTACACTGCAAAAGAAATGTTGACTTTGTATCATGAGGCTTGAACTTTTTAATGATTTATTGTCATGGCTTCAGGTACTCTTGTGCCATTCTCCTTTGGTACCAATGGATGCTGTTAATGGAACTCGGAAGCTTGTTAATCTGGAGGATGGATGTGTGTGGAATGTGGATTCATAATTTTCTATAAGTTAGAGAGTATCAAGTTAAGAGAGTAGAGATGTCTCCTCTATCTTTTGTTTTTGCATCATGCAGTATTAGGATTGTTGTATTCTGATAAGCTAGAATCCCTTGGAGAAATGTGTAGGTTATTTGTGTGTACCTGCTTTTTGAGGACAACTGTTTTCTATTATTGAGATGCACTTGTTGGGAACTATGAAATAAGAATTGCATATAACCTAGTAGTTCAAACTAATTTGTCCTTGTAATTCATTAGCAAAGCCCTAGTATGATCTCTGTATTTGGCTTATTTTTGAAGCTTAAGGTTACCTATTCTTCCTTGCTTTCTTTTCTCAGATCTAATCCTGCGGTTTGTGAAGATTTTCTACAGAATCACATGCAATGATTTCTTGTAGAAATATCGCAACCAATGCCTTGAAATGCTTGATGTTTTTCCCCCAACTGCATGGGAGTTGAGCTGCTAATGGAATAATGCTGAATGCTAGATGTTATACATGCTGCAGCTTTTTTCTGGCTAGTTTGCTTGATCTTAGCATCAGTTTGTGTTCTTATGCTTATGCTGCACTGTGCAAATCCTGAAGTATATGCATGTTGCGGCAAAGTTACTTAAATTACCTGCATAAAACTCTAAAATCCACCTAATTTAACTGATTGAGCTACTAGTGCCAATATGTCACTACTTCGACTCTATATGCTTCTGAAATTTCACTCCCCCTCTCAGGCTATAACTTCAAATTCCACTTCCCTCTTTTTTCCAACACTTTTCATATGTAACTGCAGTTCCCTAAGAATTCCACATGTAATCTCATCTCCCACTCAGAATGAAATTTATTCCCTGAAACAAACTCCCAAACCCTTCTCCCAACCTCAATAACACTACACCCGCCTCTTTCTTCCCTCCACTGCTCCTGTTCACCTCTTTAATCCTCTCCACATCTCTCCACCTCCTCCTCTGCATAACATAGTTCCTCACATTCCCTGGCTCAATCCTCTCCACCATCTTCATCACCCTCTCGGCCCTCTCGATATCCTTGTAACAAATGCAGGCGAACAACAACGAGCTCAGGATGATCCCATTAAGACTATAGGGTATTTCCTCGACGAGCCTCTGGGCTTCCTCTAGATGCCCTCTTCGTCCGAGGAGGTCCTCCATGCACCCGTAGTGATTGATCCCGCATTCAATCCTGAGATCATCCATCATGCGCAACCACTTCCTTCTTCGATGAGGCCTCCGTGGGCACAGGCTGACAGAACCCCGATCATCATCACATCATTGGGCGCGCCCCAGCTTTAGTCATCTCCAAGAACACATCCATCTCCTTGTTTGCAATTGAATCAAATATGTGCTTCGCTTCTTGGATGTCCCCACATTTGAAGTACATGACCATCAGTGCGGTCGAAACGTTGGTAATTCAGTAGTCAAGCATAAGCTTCCGGCATATCGGTGGATCCATCGCCCAAGATCAATCATGCTAGCGGATGAGATTGCGGGCATGATACTAACACTAGTCACTTCATCCAGGCAAAATGGGCACGAATCCGACTGAAGCTCCCGAAACAATTCCAACACTCGACGTGGCTAGTTATTCTTACAATACCCACCAATCATCGTATTCCAAGTGAAGAGATTCTTCAACGGCATTTCCTCAAACAACACTCTCGCGGCCTTCATGTCTCCCACCTTCGTGTACCCAGCTATCAAACTAGTCCAGGACACCACACTTCTATCCGTCATCTCATCAAACAGTTTCTTCGCAGAATTCACATCACCAAACTTAACAAAAGCATCGATCATAGCATTGATCACCACCGTATCCTTCTCCAGCATCCGCTCAAAGAACTCCACTGCAGCAGTCAAACTCCGGCCCTCGCGTACCCAACAATCATTGGGTTCGAAGAAGCCGGGTTTCTCTGAGACATTCCATCGAACACTTCCCGCGCAGAGGACATACCCCCGACCTTCGAGTACGTGTCAACCAACCCAGTAGAACAAAAGGGCTCAACGCAAAATCACATTTTGACCACATGGGCATGAAGCTGGGGGCCTTCTCTTCGGCGGGCAGCGCAGGATTTGAAGAGATGGGGGGAAGGTGCAGGAGTCAGGGGGAGAACTCTTGCCTCCTCAAGTCGCCGTAGAGGGAGATGAATTGTTGGAAACCGCGGTGGCCGACGAGGGACCGGATCATGGAGTTGCAGAGGAAGGAGTCTTGGCGGTCCGGCGATCGACGAGGCGGCGGGCGTGGCGGAGGTGGGCTGAGGAGGAGGAGGAGGAGGCGAGGGAGGAGATGAGGAGGAGGAGGAGGAGGCGAGGGAGGTTGGAGGGGTTTGGGGTTTTGGGTGAGGAGAGTAGCAGAGTCTTTCAGCTAAGGAGCAGATTTTTTTTTTTTTTTTTTTTTTGGGTTTTGGGGAACAGATATTGCCACCCCAAAGTTAATAAAGCCCCCTCATATATTAAAACCATCCAAATAGATAAAAGCTCTCACAATTTTTTTTTAAAATGGTCAAAATGTCATTTCCTTCTTCCCCTCCATCGCTGGTGACCCATCGTCGGCGACCACCTCCACCATCCAGCGACCACCCTCCCCCTTTTTTCGGCGAACCCCCTCTCCTCTCAACCCCCTCCCCCTGTCCCTTCCGGTTAACCCCCTTCCCTCTGGCGAACCCCTCTCCCCCCTCAACCCCTTCCCCCATCCCCTCCAGTGAACCCCCTCCCTCCACTGCAACTATTCAGCCAAACGACGACCGAACTGTCACGCCCCGCTTCCCACTAAAGCGAGATAAGCACGTGAGTTGAGCCGGCGACACACTCAAGGAGCATGCTAAGCCTCTAACTTGCAAATTATATCATTTTTTTCTATATGCTGCATATAAATGAGGTTCACATAAAGTACACATACATGAAAGCAAAACGTATCAAAAGTTTATTCAACTAATGAAGTCCACAAAAATAGAATAACTAGATACAAGTCCAACTAAAAAATGAGTTCATTCTTTCACTTATTCATACATTTTATGAAAAGCAAATAATTTAAACAAACTCTTCAAGTCTGCTACTGAGACTCAGCTGGCTCCTCATAGTATTCCTCGTCTTTAGCTGGTGTATCCACACACTCTCCGCTATCTAGGGTAAGCAAACCCCGAGAAGTTAGAAACTCCAGACAAGTACATGAAAAACACCTAGAGGGGGGTGAATAGGTGTTATTGCTAATCTGACAATCTTTTTAAAACTAAGATGGATGAATAATGCAACGATCTCTCAAAACAAGACTAAGAGCCGAATACCCCGTGAGAGGTTCTGAACTCCTTCCTCCCAATTCCCCTTGAATGGGTTAGAGGTGTGCAATGCAACCTTATTGTATGAGAATTGATCGAACAAAGATGAATAATATGCAATGATGAGATGCACACAAGATATCACAAGTATTACAAACTTGAAGTAATAGCACAAGGAAAGAAACAAGATCACAAGTAATTAAAAGCAATAGAGTGCAATAGAAATTAAAAGCAAAATAGAGAGCAAGAGCAAAAGACAATCGCAAACACAAGTATTTGTTTCGAGGTTCGAGCCACCGCTCTACTCCCCGCCTTCACCTCCGTGAAGGGTTTCCACTATCCACCGAGGACGATTACAACGTTCTACCGAAGACCCGAGCACCGAGCTCCACCAAGTACAATAACCTCTACCGAAGAGGTGTCTCCACAAGAACAGAAGAGGAACAAGTAACAAAAGTGATCACAACAAGATTACCAAACTCTTTACAACACTTCCTACTTCCTCACTCTTTTTACAAATTCACTATAGAATGAGTAAGGGATTTTTGGCTCTATGAAGTGTAGTGAGAAAAACTCAGTTGTAGAGAGGATTTTTGCTTGGGAACACAACTGAAAACTAGCTCAAGAAAGAGTTGGAAATGGAGAGCTTAAAACACTTTTCTTTTCTCTTTGAAAACTTTAAAACTTGAGGATTTTTCTTGGTATTTTGTAAGAGAGTCTTCTCCTCTATTTATAGGGAGAGAAAAGGTTTAAAACATTTTATTTAGTCCTTATTTGCTCTGAAAAAGAACTGAAAAATCTTGAAAAAGTCTGCCAAAAAGTAATCTGGAAAACAGATTTCAGAATTGCACAAAAGAGGAAAGAGTCGTTGGGCATTTGCAGGCTTGGCGGTCGACCGGGCCGGTCGACCGCCAGCTCAGCTGGCAAAAGAGCCGTTGGCTCGGGTCTTCTGGCGGTCGACCGGGCCGGTTGACCCAGAAACCCGAGAGCAACTGCTCACAATTGGTCGACCGGGGCGGTCGACCGACAGACTTGCACAAATGTGCACGTCCTGGCACTGGCGCCGGTCGAACGGGCCGGTCGGCCGGTCAGCCTGAAACAGGAAAATCAGTATATTTTTTGACTTAGAAAAATTTGTAAAATAGTTTTAGGTTTGAACAAACTTAAGTAACATGCTAGTAGGAGTATATAAACATGATCTAAACATGATATTTATTTTGTAAAACTTAGGGTCATGTAAATATCTACTAAGGCATGAAACCAAATTTAAAACATGAAAACTTAAATACAAGACTCACATTTTAACAAAACCAAATTGTGTATGTGTATCCTAGAGCCAATATCCAACACTCAAACTTTAACATTCTATTCTTACATTTGTTCTAGGTACTACAAGTGCTTCTAGAGGGCTTTTCACCATAAGGTCTTCAACACTTGATCCTTGAGCCCAATTTGAGTTGACTTGAGTCCAAAACATTTGCTAATAGGGAATAAACCTTCTAGATGAGTTAGATCCCTGAAACACACTTAACCAATAAATAATATTAGTACAAATAACTAATATGTTTTGTAATCATCAAAATACACTAAACAAGGGTGATTGTAACCTTGGGCCAACAATCTCCCCCTTTTTGATGATGACAAAACATATACGTTATTTTAAACAAAAATGGAAGAAGAGCTCGGAAAGCTCCCCCTCAAATAATGCTATGTATCAATAATGCTATGAAAAAGCTAAATTTAATAAGACATTGGAAACACATAGTTTTGTTAAAAAACTCAAAATACACAACAAAACAAAACATAATAAACACAAAACTCTTTTTCTTTTTCTCCCCCTTTTTGTCATACATCAAAAAAGGTTAAACAAAGCAAACAAAACATTTAAAAAATTTATCTTTAAGAATCCATAATGCAAACATTCAACTCACCATAAATAAAGGAAAATCTAGCATAATCCAATGGTTTAGTAAAAATATCGGCAAGTTGAAAATCGGTAGAAACATAATCAATATCAATATCACCTTTCTCATAATGATCTCTAAGAAAGTGATACCTAATGTCAATGTGTTTGGTTTTACTATGTTGATTTGCATTCTTTGTCATGTGAATTGTACTAGTATTATCACAAAATATTTTAACATGATCAAAGTGTAAATCATAGTCGAGGAGAGTATGTTTCATCCAAAGAACTTGTGCACAACAAGCTCTCCGCAACATACTCCGCCTCGGCGGTTGATAGGGCTACCGAATTTTGCTTTTTGGAAGACCAAGATACAAGACAATTACCTAAGAATTGACATGTTCCACTTGTGCTCTTCCTATCTACCCTACAACCCGCATAGTCGGCATCCGAAAAACTCTTCATATCAAATAGTCCGGTTTTCGGATACCACAACCCATTTCAATAGTACCCTTGAGGTATTTAATAATGCGTTTTACCGCTACTAAATGAGACTCCTTAGGACATGATTGAAAACGAGCACAAAGACAAACGGAAACATGATATCCGGCCTACTAGCCGTCAAATACAATAAACTACCTATCATGCTACGATAAACTTTAATGTCTACACTTTTACCTTGTTCATCCTTATCAAGCTTGATAGTTGTTGCCATGGGAGTTTTGCTCACTTTAGCGCCTTCAAGTCCGAATCTCTTGATGAGTTCCTTTGTGTACTTGGCTTGATTGATGAAGATCCCATCCTTCCTTTGCTTGATTTGTAGTCCAAGGAAATAGTTGAGCTCCCCCATCATAGACATTTCAAATTCATCCTTCATGCATGATTCAAAAGCTTGGCAAAGAGATTCATTAGTAGAACCAAAAAAATATCATCTACATATATTTGCACAATAAGAATGTCATTTTCTACATGTTTTGTAAACAAAGTGGTGTCAATTTTACCTTTCTTAAAACCATTTGAAATCAAGAATGAAGAAAGTCTTTCATACCAAGCCCTAGGGGCTTGTTTTAAACCATAAAGAGCTTTATCTAATTTAAACACAAAATCCGGATGTGTAGGATCAACAACCCGGGGGTTGTTCAACATACACCTCCTCTTCAATAAAACCATTTAGAAAAGCACTTTTAACATCCATTTGAAACAATTTAAAATCTTTATATGAGGCAAATGCTAGTATCATCCGTATGGCTTCAAGCCGTGCTACGGGTGAAAAGGTTTCTTCAAAATTAATTCCTTCGATTTGAGTGTAACCTTGGGCAACTAACCTAGCTTTATTCCTAACAACGTTACCCGATTCATCCAACTTGTTCTTAAAGATCCACTTAGTACCAATTGTTGGTCTATCGTGGGGCCTAGGAACAAGGTGCCAAACTTGGTTGCGCTCAAATTGATTGAGTTCCTCTTGCATGGCTAGCAACCAATATGAATCGGCCTCGGCTTCGAGGACGTTCTTTGGTTCAACATGAGAAATAAATGCATAATGTCCACAAAAATCATGAAGTTTAGAGCGAGTGGTTACCCCTTTTGATACTTCACCTATGACGAGGTCCTTGGGATGATGAGGATTGTATCTCCAATCCTTTGGAAGTTGTTGAGTAGGCTCCACTTTAATTGATTGAATTTCATGTCCTTGAGCCTCTTCTACTTTAGCTTCACTTCCTTCATCATCCTTTGGCTTGTCTCCCATAGTAGGTGTATCTTCCAAGGTCACTTTCTCCAAGCCTTCATCCAAAGCATCTATTTCTACAACATTCTTAACAAACAAGTTAGATTCTTCAAACTTAACATGTATAGATTCCTCAATAGTCAAAGATGATTTATTGAAGATTCTATAAGCTTTACTAGTATTAGAATAACCCACAAAAATTGTCTCATAAGCTTTAGCATCAAATTTTCCTAAATTATCTTTTGTATTTAAAACAAACATTTGCATCCAAAAACCTTGAAATATGAAACATTTGGTTTTCTAAAAAAGTACATTTCAAAAGAAGTCTTTGAAGTATTTTTACACAAGAAAACACGATTTGATATATAGCATGATGTATTTAAGGCCTCGACCCACAAATAATGTGGTAACCATATTCACTTAGCATTGTCCTAGCCATCTCTTGTAAAGTTCGATTTTTTCGTTCAACTACTCCATTTTGTTGTGGAGTTCTAGGACAAGAAAGTTCATGCTTAATTTCATGTTCTTCACAAAAAGTGGTAAAGGGTAGGTTAATAAATTCACCTCCTCTATCATTTCTTATTCTTAAAATTGAAACATTTTTTTCTTTTTCAACTCTTTTCTTAAAAGTTTAGAAATATGAAAGTGCTTGATTTTTGTGTTCAAGAAAGAAAACCCAAGTAAATCGTGAAAAGTCATCAACCAAAACAAATGCAAATCTATTCCCACTTAAATTTTTGGTTTGTGTAGGGCCAAATAGATCCATATGAATTAGCTCCAAAGGACGTGATGTCATGATATCCTTAATTGACTTGAAAGAAGACTTAGTTTGTTTCCCAAATTGACATGCGTCACAAACTCGGTCTTTTTCAAAACTCAAATAAGGAATACCTTTCACCATTTTCCTTTGTGTTTAACCTAGAAATATGGTCAAAAGAAATATGCCCTAATCTTCTATGCCACAACCAAGAGTCATCATCGAGGGCTTTTAAACAAGTAATATTACAAGACATATTAGACATATCTATCATATAAACATTATTTTCACGAAAACCGGAAACACACAAGTATTAGAAATTCTATCAATTACTTTACAAGCTACATTATTAAAAACTACATCAAAACCTTTATCACAAAGTTGACTAACACTCAAGAGGTTATGCTTGAGGCCATCAACTAAAACAACATTCTCAATTAAAGGGGATGTGCCGAGTTTTACATTACCAATACCGATGATTTTATCCTTGGCATCATCTCCGAAGGTGACGGTGCCACCTTCATGGTATCTTGATAGGGTTGCAAAGTTGTTATTGTCCCAAGTCATGTGCCTTGAGCAACCACTATCAAGATACCACAATCCTCTACGTCTTTGGGCCTTGGATGGTACCTACATCATTTAGCAAAATAGTTGACTTTGGTACCCAAATTTTCTTGGGTCCTTGAAAGTTAGTGTTGCGAACCCAAACATTATGATAAGATGCACTTAGTCTATCATAGCAAAAATTAGCTAAGTGCCCTTTACGGCCATAATAAGAACATGAATACACTTTACTATACATGAATGCATGATGTGAGCGTGAAGTGTGAGCTGTTTTGGGGGTTTGCCATGATGTATAGGTTGTGTGGTATGAACATGAGCATGAGCATGATAAGCATTTTTCTTTGGGGCTTGTTTCTTAGGAAACATAGCCTCAATCTTCTTCTTATTAAACTCACAATATTTTAAAACAATTCCTAATGAGTCTATTCTTTCTTTAAGCATGGTAATCTCATTAGAATCAACTAGTGGAGACTTGCCTTTACAAGAAGTCTTATACTTGTCAAAATCTTTTTGGGTTGAAATAAGAGTGGAAAGTAATTCATCTTTTTCTTTAGTAAGAGTAAAAACTTATTGATTAAGAGAATCATTTTCTTTTTTCATTTTTAAATACTTTTTCTTAAGAAAATCATAGTTATATGATAATTCTACAAAAGCTTCTCCTAGTTCATCCATGGAAAGTTCATCATTAGGAGAAGTGGAAGGGGTTACCTTGCTTGTGCTTTCATTGGCCATGAAGCACATGTTGGCGGTGTCGATTTTCTCCTCGGATTCGCTCTCGGAATCCCATGTAGCTTTCATTGCCTTCTTCTTGTGAGGCTTCTTTGAGGTGGAGGGCTTCACTTTATCCGGACACTCCGCCACAATATGTCCCGGCCTTTGACAATTGAAGCAAATAATCTTCCTTTCTTCTTTACCTCCTTACCATCTCCTTCTTCCTTAAAATTTTGCCTTGTTGTACATCCTCCGGACGTTCTTCATAAGAAGTGAGAGCTCTTCGTCATCTTCTTCTTCTTCATCGTCTTCGTCGGAGTGTGTGGATTGGCTTTTGAAGGCTATTGTCTTCTTCTTGAGAGGAGCCATTTCTTCTCTTACCTTTCTCTCCATCTCATGGGTTTTGAGGTTCCCAATGAGACCAATTAGCTCCATCTCCTCCTTGTCATTGAGTTCCTTCAAGGTGGTTGCTTTTACTTCCCATGAAGGAGGAAGAGCCCGGATGATCTTTCTTACTCTTTGATCGTTGTCGATAGCATCACCTAGAGAAGAAAGTCCATTAGTGATCTTTGTAAATCTTGTAACCATATCATCTATGGTTTCATTTTCTTGCATGCAAAAGTTCTCATATTGGGACCGAAGAAGGTCAATCTTAGCCCTCTTCACTTGTGAGGTCCCTTCATGTGTAACTAGCAAATGTGTCCAAATTTCATATGCGGACTTGCAATGAATTACTCTAGCTATGTCATGATCATTAAGGGCTTGAAGGAGTGCATAGTGAGCCCTAGCATTGGCATCAAATTCTTTGGTCTCTATTTCGGACCAAGTGGATTCATTACCGGGGGTGCACTAAAGGTTTGGTCACGGCCTTTGCAACTCGACTACCTAGAGATTGCAAGAAAACGGTCATCTTAACCTTCCATATGGGAAAGTTAAGTCCATCAAACTTAGGGGGTGTCTTAATACCATCGGCCATCTTTACTAAGTGAGAATGAATGAAATGATTAGCAATATTAGGATCTTTCTAGGGTTGTTAAGCCAAGCCTAGTAATCAAGCTCTGATACCAATTGAAAAACACCTAGAGGGGGGTGAATAGGTGTTATTGCTAATCTAACAATCTTTTTAAAACTAAGATGGATGAATAATGCAATGATCTCTCAAAACAAGACTAAGAGCCGAATACCCCGTGAGAGGTTCTGAACTCCTTCCTCCCAATTCCCCTTGAATGGGTTAGAGGTGCGCAATGCAACCTTGTTGTATGAGAATTGATCGAACAAAGGATGAATAATATGCAATGATGAGATGCACACAAGATATCACAAGTATTACAAACTTGAAGTAATAGCACAAGGAAAGAAACAAGATCACAAGTAATTAAAAGCAATAGAGTGCAATAGAAATTAAAAGCAAAATAGAGAGCAAGAGCAAAAGACAATCGCAAACACAAGTATTTGTTTCGAGGTTCGAGCCACCGCTCTACTCCCCGCCTTCACCTCCGTGAAGGGTTTCCACTATCCACCGAGGACGATTACAATGGTCTACCGAAGACCCGAGCACCGAGCTCCACCAAGTACAATAACCTCTACCGAAGAGGTGTCTCCACAAGAACAAGAAGAGGAACAAGTAATAAAAGTGATCACAATAAGATCACCAAACTCTTTTACAACACTTCTCACTCTTTTTACAACTTCACTATAGAATGAGTAAGGGATTTTTGGCTCTATGAAGTGTAGTGAGAAAAACTCAGTTGTAGAGAGGATTTTTGCTTGGGAACACAACTGAAAACTAGCTCAAGAAAGAGTGAAAATGGAGCGCTTAAAACACTTTTCTTTTCTCTTTGAAAACTTTGAAAACTTGAGGATTTTTCTTGGTATTTTGTAAGAGAGTCTTCTCCTCTATTTATAGGGAGAGAAAAGGTTTAAAACATTTTATTTAGTCCTTATTTGCTCTGAAAAGAACTGAAAAACCCTGAAAAAGTCTGCCAAAAAGTAATCTGGAAAACAGATTTCAGAATTGCACAAAAGAGGAAAAAGCCGTTGGGCATTTGCAGGCTTGGCGGTCGACCGGGCCGGTCGACCGCCAGCTCAGCTGGCAAAAGAGCCGTTGGCTCGGGTCTTCTGGCGGTCGACCGGGCCGGTCGACCCAGAAAACCCGAGAGCAACTGCTCACAGTCGGTCGATCGGGGCGGTCGACCGACAGACGTGCACAAATGTGCACGTCCTGGCACTGGCGCCGGTCGACTGGGCCGGTCGGCCGGTCAGCCTGAAACAGGAAAATCAGTATATTTTTTGACTTAGAAAATTTTGTAAAATAGTTTTAGGTTTGAACAAACTTAAGTAACATCCTAGTAGGAGTATATAAACATGATCTAAACATGATATTTATTTTGTAAAACTTAGGGTCATGTAAATATCTACTAAGGCATGAAACCAAATTTAAAACATGAAAACTTAAATACAAGACTCACATTTTAACAAAATCAAATTGTGTATGTGTATCCTAGAGCCAATATCCAACACTCAAACTTTAACATTCTATTCTTACATTTGTTCTAGGTACTACAAGTGCTTCTAGAGGGCTTTTCATCATAAGGTCTTCAACACTTGATCCTTGAGCCCAATTTGAGTTGACTTGAGTCCAAAACATTTGCTAATAGGGAATAAACCTTCTAGATGAGTTAGATCCCTGAAACACACTTAACCAATAAACAATATTAGTACAAATAACTAATATGTTTTGTAATCATCAAAACACACTAAACAAGGGTGATTGTAACCTTGGGCCAACAGTACAAACAAAGGAAAGAAAGTATATAATACGTGCAGAGCACGCATATGTGTATGAACAAGAAAATGACATACAATATACAATTACATGATACTTATTTTCATTACACAATCAAGTACTTATAGCATGAGTTTATTACTAAAACCAGTCATACAATATCCAAGTCATGATGATAAACAAACGTTCACATAAACATAAATATGGTCATAGCATGGAGTAAGTCAAGTGTAATAAGTATAGCTAACCAATCAACTAGTAGTAACCATCACAAGAATCACAAAAGTACAAGATTAATTATTATGAAGATATCCCTACGGGTTACTAATTATGTGATACTAGCTCAATTCCCACGTGCAGTAGACGTACCCCATCCTACGCCTACTACATATGTCAATTAGATTCTAAGACGCGAAAATGACTGTGTCTCATATCACAGCCTATTCTCGCATATCAATCAATAGTTAATCATTATTCAAAAACTGCTAGTGGAAAAAACGTCCATATACCCCAGCGGGAATCATGCAAGGAGTAATACAGTATAGTAATATATAAGTAGAATGAGCTCATTAATAATCCATGTCACAAAGTGACATGCACCATATAAAATAAACACCACCTTACCTTGTACATAGGTAGGGTACTCAAGGTACACTTTCTTAGTTTTCACCATCAATTTCCCCCATATTAGCTCCGTGTCTTGTCATGTTTTTCAACAATTTTATTATAAAACATGAATATCTTGCGTGAACCAAGTGTCAAGAATAACCGTGCCACCATGTACTTGCCACAAACATATAATCACCATGTATCACCTTTCCAAGTAATTTCAAGTACATGTCTCACACAAGTGTTTATCCATGCCATTTAAATCTTTCATGTTCATATTCATATTCATGTGTTCATATCCAAGATGTTCATGTTGTAATTTCTATATCATGGTGTCTCTTCTTAAACAATGTCAGTCATGTCAATTATTTGTCCAAGCATGGCATATACAAGTGATTAACTAGAGGTAATATCAATAGCATGCATGAAAATCAGTATCAAATATAACAACGTGTCTCAATTCGTTCATAACCAAAATTTGAATTTAAACTGAGAAACTTGACATCTATTAGTGTTAAGATTTTGATTTTAAGTTAAATTTGTTAAAATTTCAGTAAAGTGTTCAACATGGAGCAAACATAAATTATCATAAATTTTTAAACTATTTTATGGAAGCTAAATCATCTTAGCATACTAGATCGAATAGTTTTTTTTTTTCTTTTTTCTTTTTAGGAAACTTGTGGGAGCTAAACAATGATATTTTAGGACTGAAAATAATTTTTAGAAGTTACAAGGGCTAATGAGTAATATTACAGCTTGGGAAACAGTTTTCAGAAATTATAAGGACTAACAGTAATTATTTCAGGTATAGAAACAGTTTTCAGAAAATACAGGGACTAAACAACAGTTATTCAGGTCTGGAAACAGTTTTCAGAAATTATAGGGACTTAACAGAAGTTATTTCAGGTCTGGAAATAGTTTTCAGGAATTACAGGGACTAAACAGAAATTTATTCAGGGCTTAACAGAATTTACAGAATAGTCGGAGACAAAACAAATTTATTAAGGACTTAACGAAAATTTTAGAATAGCATGGACTGGACAGAATTTTTTCGGAATTGAGTTAGGGATAGATTTATAACATTTTGTTATTTTTATATGTGATTTTTAATTCAGTAATTATCCCACATATAATTATATAACTAAGAATTCAATATAGAATTATTGAATCATATAGGCTCGGTTATTAAATTGTGCATAAACTATACAGTAAACTTACCTAAAACACATAGTTACTGAACATCAAGAAATATAAAAAGTCACACTAAAGTACACTATATTTCTCATCGCATAACTTCTATTGGTATATTCAAGACTAAATACTTGCACTAAAGAAGAATGATAATATCTGAAAGTATTGATCATACTATCATATAAGAACAATACAAAAGTATCTCATAAATTTTACGAACTGGGGTTAACTTCAAGCAATATAAATAATTTTCTCATACAATCATAATTCAGAAAGGATCACGGATGGGAAAACTCATGGATATTCTCAAGCATGATTTCTATTAGATTAAAATGCAAGAAAATCAAGAGAAAAAAAGGGACACTAGGTACTTATCTTGATGATCAACTTCAAAGCTTGATGGTAATGGCCTCCTCCTCCTCCTAGAATAGATTGATTTTTATTATTTTTTATGGATTAATTTCGAATTTATTTATAGATGACCATATAAGATGAGTTTTATCTTGTTTTTCTAGTGTTTAGATTTAGTTTAAATTAGTTTTTAGTTAGGATTTAGATATGGGTGTAAATTTAAATGTTTATCTATTAGTATGAACTTGATTTTGGGGTGTTTTAGGGTAAGAAAGAATTTTGAACGAATTTTAAAAATAATTATCTTTTATTTTTATGTATTCATGAATTTAAAGAGATAAGGAATTAAGGGGAATTCCATTTTTGATTTGATTTCTTATTGGGTTTTAGGTTTCGGTCTAGGATTCATGGGCTAAAGGAAAGAAAATGAAATATTAGTAAGAGGAGCAACAACAAAATAATAATAGTAATAATAATAATCCATAAAGATTACATGTAAATAATAATTAAAATAAACAATAATGATAATATTAAATGATAATATTAATAACAACAATAACAATATTAGTAATACAACAATAATAAATAATAATAATATAACGAATAATAGTAATAACATCTACTACTAATAATCACCAATAATAATAATAATAGAAATTTATAACTATTAATTATGAAAACCCACAGAAAATAATAATAACTCTTAATACAAATCATCTATACATATTAAAATACTACCATACATATTAAATCATGCATTATAGATTAGAGCTATTACGCGAACAGTTTGTTCTGCTCGGTCGGTTTCGATCGAACAATTGCTAGGGGAGGGGTTGGGGGGCAGGGGGTTCTGGTGAGGATGGGTTGAACAAGGGGAGGGGGTTCGCCGATTCGAGGAATGCTGGTGAGGTGGGGAGGGGGGAGAGGAGGCGGGAAGGAGGAGGGGGAGGCCGGGGAGGCGGAGGGGGGAGGAGGAGGGGGAGCGAGGGTCGTTGAGAAGGAGGAGGGAGATGGAGGGCACAGAAAGAAGGAAGAAGAAAGAGGTATTTTAGAGTTTTCACTATGAGAGAAATGTAAAAAAAATAATGACACACTGTAAATTTATTTAGGGGGCTTTTCTCACTTTTGGGATGGCAATATCCGTCTGCTGGGGTTTTAGATTGGCTGAAGGATGAAGAAGGCATGGGATTTTGAAATTGGGAGAATGTTTTGGTCACTTGTTTTCATCATTGGGAAAGACTTTGGTGGGTTGGTGCATGGGCTGGCGGGAGATGATCTTTGCTTTAAAAGCTTTTTAACTTTGAATCATGGGCGGCTAACTCAGTTCAAGACTAAATTATGGCTTTTTCTAAATAAATAAAAAAGTAAAAAAAATAAAAGGGTTTTTGAAACCTTTGATAATTCTGTTTTCATAATTAAATCTTTATCTTTTCATTTCAAACTTTAATTCTTAAGTTGGGACAAAATCCCAGCCGTGGTTTTCACTCCTACATATGAAAAGGTATCTAGAATATTTTTTTACAAGTTTAGTTATTATCAAATCCATTGTAAATCATGAAATTACCCTTCACGTCTTTTCTTTTGTTGACTCTTGAAAGTAATTTGGCCTTTTGATACTCTCTCTTATAGAAAACATCTCTCTCTCTTCGCTGACCGTAATTTGGTCTTTTGAAACTCTCTTGGAAAAACCAATGATAACTAATGGTTGGTGGGTTTTTATCCAACATAAAAGAATTTAGGTGTCGAAATGAATATGTAAGATTTCCGGGGGTGAAAACGGAGTTGTCAAGAATTTTAGGTGTCAACATAGACATATATAGATATATACAAAGCAGATTAATATTTTGAATATTCATTTATACTAGTTGTGTAGGGCAAATGGAATCGAGTCGAATACTAACATGTTTGTATTTGATTTGGTTTAAAATTTTAAAATTCGAATACGAATTTGAATATGTACCTCGGCACCCGAATTCGAATTTGAATTTCCTCCTCCTTCAAATCTGAATCAATTTCAAATTCTTCTTGAATTTTATTAAAATATTCTTCCATTTGTTTATTTAATACTTGAATAATTTGAGAATTATTTAATGAATTTTTTTATTTACTTTGGTTTGTTGACAACAAGTCTGAGAATTACATATCTCGCATGAGAGAGGGGGGGGGGGGGGGGGGGGGGGGGGGGGGGGTGGGGGGAGAGAGAGAGAGAGAGAGGTTGAATTAAATTTAGAGTTAGACTTAGAGTGACTTCAGTTTCAAGTAAATATTTTACATAAATTCTTTTAAAATTTAGTTATAAAATATCAAGAGTTAAAATGTAGTATATGTGTATGTAATTAAATATATAAGAGAGGTTAAATGTATATGTACTAAATGAATAGTCACCAAACTAACAAACTGAATATTAAAATGCTTAGATTTGATTCTTTTAAATTGCGAATAGTAAAAAGCATTTATTTACACCTTAAAATGATCACTCGTAATCGATTCTGATCAAATAGTTGGACAAATTTTAGCGAACTATTTGATAGTTGTTTGCTCAACTTCTCCCTTACCATTGTGGATGGATTTTAGGAATTTATAACGGATCCATAAGGAGATCGATATGGGTCCAACCAAATTTGCCCGTTGCCACACCTCTACTGCGGGTTCCAGGGATATATACAAGCCAGGTTCACCACATTCGTTTATTCTACTCTTTTTCTCATTTCAATCCAGTTTGTGACGCAAACGGGGAAGCCAAAAAAATGACCGACGCGGTCTAGATCTCGTTCTAATACTGACGACCCAAAAAGCCTTTAGGTAAGGATAATACTCGAATTCATGAGCAAGAAAAACCCGAATTCACGAACCAAAGAGGACAACTCGAATCTATGAGCAAAATGAGAAAAACTCAATATATTGATTAAAAGTTGAATAATAAAAATCTAGGATACAATGGCCTTTATATAGGCAAGTAAAATAAGAGTACTTCTCTAAATAGGAAACTAAAGTAAAGAAACAAAAAATAAACAAATTGGAATACAAAACGGACCCAGAAAATAACTCCTAAACGAACTAGGATACTCTTATATGCCATAGGCCTGTCGACATTTAAAGAGAGTTGTCGAAATGTTTGTAATCTTTTGACTTACTGTAAGAACCTATAAACATGACAGAAGGGTGCTGTCGACAGGTCTAAAATTTTTTTGTCTCTCAGGAAAAGCCTGTCGATAGTCTAAACTGAGGTTGTCGACAGGTCAAGTATTTTTGGCTATTGTTTGTCTTGCCTTGCCCTTTTGGTCTGCTACATCAGTCCCTCTCTTTTCAAAAGAACTCGCCCTCAGTTCCTATCACTTTGATTTCGCCTGGTCACAGGTGATGACACTTTTTTCTTTGTAGATCTTGTAGTCGGTGGAATGGTCTCATGGTAACTCTCTTACCTTTCTGAGTAACACATATTGTCCTCCCCTCCTCGATGGGTAGCATCGACGTCATGTTGCCACGGCCTTCCCAAAAGAATATGGCACTTGTCCATATCAACGACATCACAAGTAACGAAATTTTGATAGTGTTTACCAATAAAATTAAGAACTTGACATAGATCCATTACCTTGATACATGGGCCTTACTTGATCCACCCAATGTCGTAGGGATGATGATGCGGCTTTGTCTCTAATTTCAAGTGATCCACAAGCACTCTAGAGACGATATTCTTGCGGCTTCCATTGTTAATGATAAGATTGTAGATCTTATCCTTGACCGAACAGCTTAAATAGAAGATTTGATGTCTCTGCATGGTGTTGGAGATCTTCTGGCTGCAAAGCACTTTAACATAAACAACATGATCGCCATGTTTTTCGACGAAATCAGAATCCTCCGGCTCTATCTCAATTAGCACATCTTCTTCTTCTTTATAGTCTGCTACATTCACGGGCCTCCTCTTTG
>JAVJIF010007240.1:0-156869 GCA_038442645.1 Agave tequilana
TTTTAATGATCGTGGGTACAGTTGCAGCAGTGGCAAATGGGGCTGTACAGCCTCTCACTGTACTTATCTTTGGAAAATTGATCAATGCTTTTGAGGAACTCAAGATATCAGTGGCAACGTGGTTCATGAGGTTACCCGGTATGATTCTAATAGTCCAGTGCTCGGTTTAGTTTTCACAATGGAAGAAATTAGTTTTGTGTATGATGTAACAATCTTTTATCAATTTGCAAGCTATTCAATTTATTACGACTGTACTGCCAAAGAAATGGACAATCAAAGTTATATCTGTTTCTAGACATGCACCAACTTTTAAAACTTTTTAAAGACATTTTTTCCCACTATTATAATTAAAACTTTCAAAGAGGATTTCCAAGTGCTAGTAGGTTATAAAAAGAAAATGTAGCATTAGAATTAAACTGTGCAGCTGACATGCAAATCAGACCATCAAATTAAGAAATGATATTAGGAAACTTTAGATCCTCTAAAAGACAAAACCTATCCACATAAATCATTCAGTGCAATCGTAAATTCTCTTTCCACATGTACTGAAATCATGAGAAAATTACAGGAAACGATTATGATATACTTCTGATTAGAACATAGTTGAGGAAGTTAAAGAAGTTTAAACAGGTGCATATTTATGGTGTAACAACTCATGCTTCCGACAGTAATCATATTCTACCATAAATATATCTTCTTAGTACCACATGAATCATCAAGAAAATAATATTTTAATAAAACCTGTTATATGCCTTCAGGTTGCTCTTCAGTTCGTCTATTTGGCATTGGGAGCAGGCACAGCATCGTTCCTTCGTAAGCATATTACTTATGATTTCATCACTATAGAGGAGTATGGTTACTAATCCATGCTTCTTATAGCATATATATCGTTAAAGAAGACTGAGGATAGAGCGCTTCATTTCTTTCTCAGAGGTCACTTGCTGGATCGCTACTGGTGAAAGACAGGCAGCAAGAATACGGAATGTCTACCTGAAAACAATATTGAAGCAAGAAATTGCATACTTTGACAAGCAAATAAGCACAGGAGAAGTTGTTGAGAGGATTTCAGGCGACACTGTCGTCATTCAAGATGCCATGGGTGAGAAGGTACACTTATCCATCCTTTTAAATCTCTTAGGCATCAGACTAAATACTAACCAGTTTCAAGCTGAACAAAAAGATAACTAAGCAAGCAAGAAGAATTCCACAAGAATGAAGGTTGCCGACTTTACCGACTGTGTAGTTTATTGAATTTTTAAACTTGAGGGGATCGGAATGATCAGACGCAAATATCCATGATCCATTTATCCATTCATATGAAAACATAGATTGTTATATAATTTTTCGTTATGAATTGCAGGTTGGAAAATTTATTCAGCTTACATCAACATTCTTTGGAGGATTTATAGTCGCATTCAGTCAGGGGTGGCTCCTGACACTTGTGATGTTGAGTACAATTCCTCCCCTTGTTTTTGCTGGTGTAATCATGTCCATTGTTATAACCAAAATGGCATCTCGTGGACAAACAGCTTATACAGAAGCTGCAGATGTTGTAGAACAGACAATTGTTCAATAAGAACAGTAAGTACTGCAGTTATTGCATGAAAATTAGTAAGAGAATTCTTCTTCCAAGTCCGATAAGTTATAACTATTTGCTTTCATGGAGTTTTCAGGTTGTTTCTTTTACCGCTGAGAAACAATCCTTGACCAAATATAGGGGGTCTCTGCAAAGTGCATATGATTCCAGTATCCAAGAGGGTTGGCTGCTGGATTAGGCATGGGTACAGCTATGTTCCTCTTTTTCTGTGGATACTCTCTGGGTATTTGGTACGGAGCAAAGTTAATACTGAATGAAGATTACACAGGAGGCAATGTATTCAGTGTGATATTTGCAGTCCTAACCGGCTCTCTGTAAGTTAAAAATTATTCCTTCCACATAAGTCCAAGAGGTGTGCCCGTTTTCAATCAGTAACCATGAAGCATAGTTCATTTTAAATTAATAGATAAGGAACCAGGCTGTTAACGTTGACATTAGACCTATAGTCCGGAAGAACCCAGTCCCCCAAAGTTTTATCAACATGGTAACATGTAATTAAAAACTACGTATCATAATTGGTTAAGGCTTTACATGGTTACCACAGTAGATAATCAAACTTTTTTTTGTGTGGTTATTATCCGTTTTTCTGACTGCCCAATGCACAGGTGAGAAATCCAAATACTTATTTTTACAGTTATATTTAGGGATTTTTGAAGTCATAAATCACAATTGATGGTATGAATTTCTAGTGTGGGTGGCAATGTTTTGCATTATAGGATTGGGGTTCAGATTCTACTGTGTGCACGTGCGTGCGCGTGCACGCATGTATTAACGCATTAGTCACTTGAGTGTTTGGAGAAATATTATGTTTGATATATGTGCATTCATGGGTACGAGTCCAAGCATCAGTAGGCTGATTTTTTTTCATCACAAGTCTAATGAATTATACTCGCTATCCTATTTGTCCAGAGCTCTAGGTCAGTCGTCTCCGTGTATAACTGCATTTGCAGAAGGACGAGCTGCAACAACAAAAATGTTCGAGACAATAAACAGGAAGCCAGAGATTGATGCATACAGCATGACAGGATTAAAACTCAGTAACATCCGAGGTGACATAGAATTTAGAAACGTGCATTTCAGTTACCCTTCAAGACCAGAAGAAGATATTTAGTGGATTCTCTCTCCTCATAGAGAGTGGCACAACCATGGCATTGGTTGGTCAGAGTGGGAGTGGGAAGTCAACACTAATTAGTCTGATAGAACGATTCTATGACCCACAACGAGGTGAGCTACTTATAGATGGTGTAAACCTAAAGGAGTTCCAACTAAGATGGATTCGGGGGAAGATTGGACTTGTTAGTCAGGAACCCATTCTATTTGCCTCCAGCATTAGAGATAACATAGCTTATGGAAAAGAGGATGCAACTATCGAAGAGATTAGGGTTGCAGCTGCACTTGCTAATGCTTCAACATTCATAGACAAAATGCCTGAGGTTAACTTTCTTCCATGAGATGATTTCTTGTATGTGCGTGCTGTGTGTGTTTTAATAATTTTATTCATGATATCATGTAGCTACATTATTTTCACGATATAATCTAGTATCACTGAAGTGGATGAAACATAATGCATCCAGGGCCTTGACACCATGGTTGGTGAATGTGGAACTCAGCTATCTGGCGGGCAGAAACAGAGGATTGCCATTGCCAGAGCAATACTGAAAGACCCAAGAATCCTACTCCTAGATGAAGCCACTAGTGCTCTAGATGAAGAATCTGAAAGAATTGTGCAGGAGGCACTTGATAAAGTCATGAAAAATAGAACTACTGTTGTTGTTGCTCACCGTTTGACTACAGTGAGGAACTCCAACACCATAGTCGTGTTACAAAAAGGGGCAATCGTTCAAAAAGGCAAGTGTCCATTAAACCACATTAAGAGTACTTATTTTCAATTACACAGTTTAAAAGTTCAAGTTGATCATAATGTCATAGCTCATCAAAAGATTGACTTAATTCAGTTCCATCCAGATCTTTGAGTACACTGAATTTTACCATTTTTTAATGTACCAAGCAGGTTCACATTCAGAGCTACTAAAAAATCTGGATGGAGCTTATTGCCAGCTCATACGGCTACAGGAGATGAGGAAAGAATTAGAACAATCTAATCAAACCAACCAAGACAGAATGCCGACTATGACGGAATCAGGCAGGCAACCAAGTCAACGCGTTACACTACCCCACTGTATCAGCCGAGGAAGATCAGTTGGAGGCAGCAGCAGCCAATCATTCTCATTATCTTTTGGTTTACCTATAGGAATTGACATCCAAGAAAGTGCATTAGATAAGGAAAACATTGAATTGCCTCCCCAACAACCACAGCAAGTGCCCCTCTGTCGCCTTGCACATCTTAACAGCCAGAACTCCCTGTTCTTATACTCGGAACGATTGCTGCAGTAATAAATGGAGTCATACTTCCCATATTTGGAGTACTCCTCTCGAATGTGATCTACACGTTCTTTGAACCACCACCAAAACTCAAGAAGGACGCTAAGTTTTATGCAAATATGTTGTTATTCTTGGCTTGGTGTCTCTATTCGCACTGCCAGCTAAATCTTATCTCTTTGGGATTGCTGGGTCCAAGTTGATAAGAAGGATTAGACTACTGACGTTTGAGAAGGTGATTCAAATGGAGATAGGTTGGTTTGATGATTTTATGAACTTGAGTGGAGCTATCGGGGCAAGACTCTCAGTTGAAGCAGCTGCGGTAAGAAGTCTTGTGGGCGATGCCCTGGCACAAGTTGTTCAGAACGCTGCAACACTAATTACAGGTTTAATCATCGCTTTTGATGCAAGTTGGCAGCTATCACTGATAATCTTGGCTTTGATACCTCTAATCGGTCTGAATGGATGGATTCAGATTGAGTTCATTAAGGGATTTAGTGCTGATGCAAAGGTATGGCTACAACTTATGAAAACCATCATGAGCGGCATAACAAACTAGAGATTTTCATAGCTTAGTTATTAATTCAAATTGACTTTCCCCATCCTCTCTGGTCAATCCTTTTAAAGGAAAAAAATGGTCAGACCAAGCTAGGATATGTTCTTTGTATAAAGCTACTTAGCTCTTGTGTAATACCCTACCCGGTCGTCTGAGTACCAATAAATCGGGGATACAGTCTATTAGATAGTATGCCTACCAATAAATTTGATTTTAGAAGTCTGGTAAGAATTGGAGGGTGCAACTTTGGACCATACTTTAATTTCTTGACTCTTGAAGCAATAGTTATGGAAATTCATGATCTCCTTCCTTCCTTCAATCACTATATGTCTTCCAAGTAATGCATTTGAAATGAGAGGCATCTTTCCGGAATTTACTGGATATATGTGCCACAGATTCCAGTTGATTTAGAAGAAGAGAGAAAGTGGAATTTTCTTTTACAGCTTTTTAACTTCTATCAATTCCATGGCACTGTGCGAACTCATCTCCAAGAATGACAAACACGTACAAAAACATCCTTCATGTATGGTCCTAAAGATTAAATTCAACTTGGTTAAACCCAAAATTTTCAAATATGCATATTTTGTAAAGTGTGTAAAGTGGAGTATTTGAAAATGAATGCAGATGATGTATGAGGAAACAAGTCAAGTTGCTAGTAATGTGATTGGGAATATAAGGACAGTTGCTTCCTTTTCAGCTGAAGAGAAGGTGATGGAACTGTACAAGAAGAAAAAGTGAAGGTCCAGTAACAACCGGAATTAGGCAAGGATTGATTAGTGGCATTGTTTTGGCATATCCTTTTTCTTGTTGTATTGTGTCTATGCAACCAGTTTCTATGCCGGAGCTCGCCTCATTCAGGATGGAAAGACAACATTTGAAAAGGTTTTCCGAGTATGTATGCCACTGACATTTTTTTCAGTATGCCTTTTTCTATTTCCATTTTAAATCATTGTATACAGCATATCTTCAATATAAAAATCATAAAGATAGAAGGTGAGGTTATCAAAAGGAGGATGGATAACCCCATTCTCTGCAAAAGAAAAGGAGAATTCTAGCAGTCGTTTAGGGAAAAAATAAACTTGGGACAAGAAAAGGGAAGGTGTTTGTTTTCCTAAGAAATAGAGGACCATATAAGCCCAATCCACATTTCATTCAGAAAAGGAATCATATTGTGATGTGAAGAGAAAAACTAAGAATATTTAAGAAAAGGCTACTGCAGCTAGAAAATTCAATCCCACATTGACTTTCAGCATTTTTAAACATGTTGGAAACTCTTTGGCATGGTTTCTACTCTCTCTCTCTAATGAAGATTGAAAAGCAATATCAAATGCAGAATATACCACTCATAGCAGCAGTAGTACAAAAAATTAAGCACTCTAGTCTTTAGCTAAAATTACAATTTTGGTACCATCACCCATGACCCAACATAGAAAGAAGTGACAGAATAGGTAGAACATTAGATTCTCTTGAGCATAAACTTCCGGTGAAGATTGTGTAGGCAAAAAAAAAATTAGGTACAGTGTATTATGATTAAGTAAATGGGACAGGAAGATGATAAAGAACTGCCAAAATTACAGGCAAAAAGTAAAAATAAATCCAAAGTACTATAATGTGCAGATATTATGTAAATGTTACTTCATAACATTCAAAGAAGCAATATAAGCAAGAAATGTATATCTGCTCAAGTAAAATACAATACCTTCTTTTATATTCTCTGCAGGTCTTCTTCGCACTCGCTATGGCAGCCATTGGAATTTCTCAATCAAGTTCTGTAGCAGTGGATTCCACCAAAGCCAAATTTGCTGCAGCTTCTATTTTCGCAATTCTTGACCGCAAGACAAGATAGATCCATGTGATGACTCTGGAATCCAATTGGAAACCCTAAAGGGAAACATTGAGTTCAAGCATGTCAGTTTCTGGTATCCCACGAGGCCAGATGTCCAGATTTTCCAGGATTTGTGCTTTGCTATTCTATCTGGAAAGGTAACTCATGATATAAAATTGTTCACATTTTTAACAGGACAAAGAATCTGATGTTGCCAGCAAACCTTATTTGACCCCATTCAAATTCCTTACAATACAGAGAAGCCAACTTTGCCGCAAGCCTTAGTTAAGTACATGCAATGGTGTCAAGATTGGATCACATCTTGAAAACCATCAGGGGATCAAAATAATATGGGTCAACACTTATAAGATTGTTTTTGACTTTTTTTTTTAATATAAAAGAAGCATATATAATAATATGAAGGAAGTAGGAACACAATTACAAACATGTATCACTATAAGGTAAAGAAAACAAAGAAGTGGAGACCATCAAATATATTCCGCCATAAGTTAGTAGTATACTCTTATGTTATAGTTGGTAAAGTACCTGGTCCAACTGTTTGATGGAATGAGGAAAGCTTATAAAAGTTAAAATTTCACCGTGTACTCTAATGAATTACGTGTTACCTTGAACTCAGTCAACCTAATCTCTAATTCTAACAAGACTTATTTTAATTTCCAGACTGTTGCATTGGTAGGGGAGAGTGGTAGTGGGAAATCAACTGCAATATCATTGCTGCAGAGATTTTATGATCCTGATTCAGGTCAAATATTGCTAGATGGGACTGATATACGGAAGATCCAGCTGAAGTGGTTGAGGAAGCAGATGGGCCTGGTGAGTCAGGAACCCGTCTTGTTCAATGACACAATTCGAGCCAACATTGCATATGGAAAGGAAGGAGAAGCCACAGAATCAGAAATTTTAGCTGCGGCAGAGTCAGCAAACGCCCACATGTTCATAAGCAGTCTGCAACAGGTTGGAACATTGATCACAAAATAATGGTTTCTAATTTCCACAAATTGATATTTCACTATCACATGGTCACTCTGGCTTCTTCTCATTTCCTCAAATTGTTAAGGGGTTTCGTATTAAAACTTGTCCTCAATCCTCATCTTTATCACAATTTGAGAATAATTATTCTCTAAATATTAGGCATGTTGCAATTAGTTCTAGAGTCATTTGAATTTCCAAAATTTTCTAATCTTTACTTCTCTATATACAAATTTTGTTTTCTGTCTCATCCTAATTTAACCACGGTGAAATAGGGAGTTTGTCCATATAGTGAGTTTGGTGTCAATAGTGTCATATTAATCATTTCATAATAATCACTAAGCAAATTGTTGAAATGATTGGTATGCTAAGAAACTCGATCAGAAGTTAGTAACTTTTTTGCAGCTTATGGAAGTAATCCAGGGAGAATATTACTGCTTGATTAATGATCTTTTTTTAAGAAAATGTTCTAGTGATGCTCTTAGTGATATTGTTGAAACTTTTAAAACTGGGTAATAATGATGAAATATACAAAGAAGAAAATGTTTGACAAATAGTCAAAGCATAACCTGAAAAATATTGACAGTTTGAAAAATAACCATTTTCCAATGATATACTTGCTCCAAATAGTTCCATTATGATGAAAGAAAACGGCTGTGATGAAATATTTACATGGTTGTGTATTGCTTTCTGATTACATGATTGTGATTTTGGTTAGAATGAAACCTCTCTCCCCCCCTCCTAGTTCACAAAATTTCAACACCTCACTTGTCTCCATTTTTGGATTATGTTCAGGGTTATAACACCATAGTCGGGGAGCGAGGGGCACAGCTGTCCGGTGGACAGAAGCAGCGAGTAGCAATTGCACGAGCTGTAATGAAGGAACCCAAAATCTTGCTCCTAGATGAAGCAACCAGTGCCCTTGACGCTCAAACTGAACGAGTAGTTCAAGATGCATTGGATCGCATGATGGTGAATAGGACCACAGTGGTTGTCACACACAGGCTATCTACAATAAAAGGTTGTGATTTGATTGGAGTAGTTAAAGATGGCGTGATCATTGAGAAGGGAAAGCATGAGGCGCTAATGAATATCGAAGGAGGAGTGTATGCCTCCTTAATAGCAGTTCACCAAGGGCCCATTTCCTAGATATGATGCTTCAACAAATCTCCTTTTTCCAATAACATTATTCTCTATGCGCTTCTCTTCAGTTTGCTTTCTCCAGAGAAGACTCCTTCCTTCACCTTTCACTGAATGTTAGTGGGGAACTAAAAATGTATAGTTTCTGTCTGTAAAGAAAATAAGAATGGCGTATACAAGGTAAAGAATTACTATAACTGAAGGGGAATCAGACGGCCTCAAATTTACTAGTATTTATTCATCTTGAATTTAGATTTGCAGAAAATTTGATTTGATTTGGTTAGATTTAACATTTATTTAAATCTAGATGTGATTAGATTTGGTGTTATCAATAATTGCACATATAGTGTACGTGTTGTACGCTATATATACCTATGTAGTGATCTTTGAAAAATAATTGAATGGTTATTAAAATTTTGATAAGTTATTTGCTTTGGTATTGGTTCGGATCCCCATAGATTGAATCATAGGCGGTGAGGCCAAGATCCGGATTGCAATCCGTGATCATATCTTTCCTTTCCTCTCTTTTTCTTCCCCAATTCCACCAAATCCCCGCCACAAACCCTAAATCCCCCTCTGTCCCATATCAATAAATCTCTATAGTGGAATTAACAAAGTTATAAATATAGTGCAAGTTTTTAAATTGGGGGGTTCTCTCCAAAGGGAGATTAGATTATTATGAACATCATTTTTAACCACCTTTTAGTTTTTATTGTTCTTATAATTATATAGTTTCAGCCTGCAAAGGGATTAGTCTATGCATTTCCACTTCTCTGCAGAAATATTCACAGATATGCTGTCAATATTTTTCCACAGGAATTATTAGTTTTGGAAGTTGCGTGCATATGCACCATCTCTCAAGCAATTGTCAAAAGATCAGGTGCATCTCAAGCTTTAAATTTTCATTTTTATGTCCTCTCTGGATCTTATATCAACATTAGTGTCTTGGTTCTAATTGCTATAATTACTTAATCCATAGTTTTTTTTTTGGGAACACGACAATGGTTCAAACATAATTCTTAGAAAACTTTCAGTAAGTTATGAATCTTTGTGCTACTGCTATTTCTAGGGTTTTGCATACTTCCAAATAAAAAGCAGGACTCCAAAAGAATAATCATGAGTCAACTTAAAACATCATACATATGCATTATATTTAGGGCTACCAGTATTGAATCGAAATCAAATAAATGGAAAATTAAATTAAGACCTAGTTTATCATTTCCCACCTTGAAGAACTGAAAGCACCATCATTGCTCACTACAAGCATTAGCAAACTGAAAGTGGAATTGTCTCATTAACAAACAAAAAAAAGGGGGGGAAATAAAGTAGTTGCTACCACGAAAGATTATATTATAGCACGAGATATATTGTCAGGGTTGAAAGGTTGGTAAAATTTGACAGTTAGTTAATTTCTGTACCAGTGAGGTACAGGATTCATAATCCGGGATAAGGATTTTTCCAATTAATTGCATTTTCCTTGTCATTTTTATGCATATCTTGGCAACCAAACAAAAAGAGAGAGGCCAACCAAAGAAAATGACAAGGTCCTGTATAGAGAAATGTGTTCGTTTTGCAGGCACAGGATAGACACAGGAGTTCAAGTTGATTCCCAAGTGTAAATGATCAGAAATTCAGAATGCAACAGGAGTAATTACATAACCTTTCAAATTTTCAGTTTTTTTTCCACAAAAGAAGTTGATTTCTTGATGTCAGTTGGTTTGTTTTGAATCAATCCATGGTCATGGAACAAGTCTCGCCCAAAAGAAAGGGCACAAAGCCTAACAAGATTTCTATCAGGTGAAAGGCAAGGAGATAATAACAAGATGACAAGCCAGTAAAAAGCTTTACTGCTTTAAACACGGATAATCTACTAGTAGAAAAATAACAAATTACATAATTCCTTGGAAGGTGCTAATTGTCATCTTCGCTTTCATCACTATAAGAAACCAAACCCCCAAGTGCACTCTTTGCTGCATCAGGAGGCTTCTCATCTACCTGTGCCCCATTAGATGGCTCCAGTGGTTGTTTTTCTGAAGCTGCTTCTGTCCTTGCTTTCTTTGCCTGAGGCTTGACTGCTATGATAAAATTGGCAGGACGCGAGTGTTGATTCTTCTTAACAACTGGCTTGTTCTCCTGGGAAGAGGGGGGAAAGGCACAAGGACACACCCAAGGCAAAATGTAAAAATATTGCTCTCAAATTCCTCCCCTCGAATAAAAACTTGCAACTGTATGGCCAATAAATTTTCAGCACTGATGACTTACCTCAGGCTTCGAAACAGTTGGAGTTTCCTTGAGCTCACAAACAATGTTGGATTGGGCTGCCACTGCCTCCTAAGTATCTCACAAGTATAATATACATAAATATATATGAGAAACTTAAGATCTTCAATATGACAAGGTATAAAATTCTCAGTTGGCTGATCATGGGACAAAATTAACTTTTGACCGAAATATCGTTGTATAATAGGCCGGTAAGAATATTAAATGCATATAGAATAATGCAACAAAGGAGTTTATAAATATAGGGCCTTAAACATACTTGGAAACTGCGCAGTTGTTCAGCTTCTTCATTTGCAAGCTGTCGCTCATGTTCTCTCCTTGACTGCACAAAATCAACATTATTTAAAAAAATTAAAATGATGATATGCCAAGCATTTGACACATTTAAGCATCCAACAATATGGTTGTACCCCCCCCCCCCCCCCCCCCACCCACACACACACACACAAAAACTAATAAGAAACCAAATTATTTACCACTACCCACAAAATTAGGCGGCAAGTTGATTAACATTATACAGCTTATCTTGACCCTACTTTATTCTGCAAAGCACATTCCACATAATAGGCTACCGAAGGCAAGTTCCTTTATACAACTCGTGAGTTAGGCAATGAAGAAAACTTCCTAGCATCCTCGAAGAATACAATGAGCCTTAGCCAAATGATTAAGCACTATGATTGTTTCTTAAATACAAACTGACGAGTATTATACACTGCTGCCAGAATTATATGACTAAATGAAAATGCCTATCGGCTAGGGCTTGCTAGAAACAGCAGCGATGCAAGGGACCAAAGGTAAAGTTTAAATTTGTGAGTTTGACCTCGAATAGTATAATTATCTGATGATATTATAAAAATACTGAGTCCTTGTGATGCTTTAGGCTTGTATATAATGGGCAAAAGCAGGGGTAGCTCCGTCGGTCTTTTACACTTCCAGTAATAAGGTAACTCAGTGGCTGGTTTGTTACTTGTTCAATGGAGGTCCTCAAATTTCTCTCCTCTTTAGGAGCCTACATATATTAACTTCTTAGCATCAGAAGAATAAAAATAAAAAACTTCCAGACTTCCACCTTGAGGGTCTCATACTCCTGAATAAATAAAAGAAACAGCTTAAAATAAGAATGACTTGGGAACTTCATCATAATGATAAATGATAAAATGACCTATCATCCTGTCAAGAGTATTCCAATTGAATCAGCACAATGCAATGCTTAAACAGAGTGCTGATTCTGGCATACCCAGTAAGTAAGTATCTTTTAAAACCGTGCTCACCATCTCCAGATTATCTAAAAATTCTGTCTCATCCTCATCTAGAGCTTTGGGCGGTCCTGAAACAAAAACAACGTGATTAAACATCATGACATGTAGGCTTAATTAGATAAACAAAAACTTTGAGAGTTATGTTTTTCAAAAATTAGATAAACAAGTACAGGTTTTAAAACATGGTTCCACTGGTTCAAGATATGACTTCGTAAATTTAATAGCAAACAAATATTATAGAAAAGTTAAAATCTTTAGTTCAAACTTTTTAAACATGAAAAGGAGATAATTCTCATCATAATCATTTTTCCCACCGAAAGGGTTTAGCTATGAATACCCAAGTTTCACAACAGGCTGTGAACCTGACTTGATCCTCAATTAAGATGTGTTTCTTGTCAAAAGAAACTACATGGGAGAGAGGACTTGCAATAAAAACTTGAAGGCCAGTTGACAGCTTGGTAGCCCTTCGTTTTGTGTCATATAGTATAATACCGTGCAACCAAAGAACAAGCATCCAATTTATCCTAGAGTTAGAACAAGTTTAGATGAAAAGGTAATAGATAAGCCAAAAAACAAATGCAAATTAAGTGATTCAAAGGCAAATGTGCATGACACGTCACAAAGTTCACGTCATCATCTTCTTTATTAGGAAATTTATATGTTAGAAAAGAAAAGAATTCCAATTATAAAATTTGCACGGTCAAAAAGAAATGAACAGGAAAATCTATGCTGAAATTGTTACCATATCTACTATGGAACCATTTAAAAGGCAATAGATAAGCCAAATAACAAATGCAAATTAAGTGACTCAAAAAGCAATGTGCAAGACACGTCACAAAGTTCATGTTATCATCTTCTTTATCAGGAGATTTATATGTTAGAGAAGGAAAGAATTCCAATTATAAAATTTGTACAGGCAAAAAAGAAATGAGCAAGGAAAATATATACTGAAATTGAAAAGCTTAACTCATTGAAGCAACTTCATACCAAACATAGGTTACAGTCTCTCCCCTAAATGCATAATGAGAAAAGAAGAAACACACATACATTATGTATGGTGCATCTGGCAGTCAATGTCAACAAAAACTAGTGAAACAGAAAAGTTTTTGCCACATCCAATTTGAATATCAGGAGTGCTACTCTTATGTACTGTCAAAAAGAAACAGATTTGGTGCACTCAGCAATGATCATTTGGTTATACACTTGCATAGCAATCATTCACAAAAAAATAATAATAATAATGTGTGTCAGATACTGGAGGAGATGATCCAGAAAGATAGTACATACAAACAATGCATAAATGCAATTTACAAAATGAGTACATACAATCAGGGATGTAACCATTTTTAACAACAAAAGCTAGAGGTAAAGCACTATAGGTTTAAATTTTAGAAGTTCAAATTTCAAAATATGAAATTTCAAAATATGCATATGAAACCATAAGATCAGTAAGAATTACAATTCTGTAAAAAAAAATTGCACAGTGAACAAATTAAAAAATTAACATTCCTTGCAGATTCCTCACTCACAAATGATCATAATAGAAAACTTAAAAAATGAAGCACTGTCACTTACTGTGCTTGAATCTTTCATTGAATTCTGCATCTTTTTTGTCTTTATTCTCTTTCAATATCTGCAAGAAACAGATTGATTGTTGAGCACATGTACCAGTTGCTGAGACATGTCAACCCAAATTGTATCAGGTGGATTTCGGGTACCGAAGATTATGCCAAATACCAACAAACTAATGTATCAGTCAGCAAGCATGCAGATAGCAAAACAAACTTATGACGCCAAAAGGTACATAAATCTAATAAGAACCACATCATTCATTCACACTCATACGAAATTAGGTACTAAAAGGAAGCAGTAAAAACAATAAGGCTATGTTTGGTTAAGAAGAAAATGAGAGAAAAGAAAAAAGAAAGGTTAAAATAAAAGAAGAAAAAAGAAAAGAAAAGAAAAGAAAAAAAATAAAAGAACAGATATTCTTATAGTTTAGTTGCTAAGAAAGAGAGAGAAAAGTAAAAAAGAAAGTGCAAAAAATTATTGATAGAGCTGCATGGTTTAGGAGTTCCCTAGGCAACACTCTTCTTCCTCTAACACATTTTTCCCCACTTTCACTAGGCAACACTGTTCTTTCTCTGCACATTGAGAAGAGAAATGTGAAAAGAAAATTATGTTTGAATTTTTCATTCATTTTCTTCTCTTTTCTTTTCCTTCTTAGTTTCTCTCACAACCAAACAACAAAAATTGATTTTCCTCCCAATTTTCTTTCCTTTCCTCATTTTCTTTCATACCCTACACAGCCTAAAGCAATCTAGCATAAGGTGATCTCCTGAGACAGTCAAGAAACCAAATGCATTAGCTATATTCAGAACCAAACACTAAAATTATGTAATCATACATGGAACGGGGAGGGGAATATGTTACTAAAGTGATCCTTTCCTATTATTCAGAGCCAATCTTTCGTCACAGCGGTGAGAAGTGGACAATGTTACTCATGGAACTAAACCAGGACATTTCCTTCTTTTCTCCCTCTTTTTACCTAGTGTGGTTGTAAGTGGAGAAACACTTTTAGACAGTCATACCATGCGACCATAGAATACCACAAAGTTGAAAGGAAATTACATAAGACGGTTACAAGACTATGCTTTTATGTATCAGAATGTTGGCAATCAAAAATAAAAAATGTAGCAAAGAGATCACTGTATTCGTAAATAAGTTAAGAGTTAAGCTTTGAGGATGAAGAGAACATAAAGTGAGACAGCCGCAGTTGAAGAAGCTGCAATGAGAAAAGACATGAAACTTGCAACTTGCAACACTCCAAAAAAGATATCTTTTAGACATTCACCGATCTCATCACTCAGAAGATGTCAAATTTAAGGCATTGCCATGAAATTTAAACAGCTTGAATAACAAAAAGGAGTGTGCTTTGGGTATAACCTCGTACAAGGGTCTGTCTCGTTGGGCTGTTCCGTCTTCGACCCGCTCGCCCCGCGTCTTCTTTGCTTTGTCCAACTGCAAATTTCAGAAAGAGGGAAAAACAATGTAAATATGCGCAAGATTCAATTCAAAACTAGGGTTAGGGGTTTTAAAATTAAGGCGATAAGAAAAGAAGAAGAAGACCTGTTCTTCGGAGATGAAGTTGACAAGCCTGAGGGCAGGCGGAGCTATGTCTTCCTCTTCCATCGTCTTCGTCTAATCGGAGCTCAGCCTGGAGAAGGATTGAAGATAGAGAGTGACATGGAATTAAATCCTTGATTATTATGGGTCGGTCGGGTATGATCGGATAGCATGGGCCGGTGCTTATGATACTAAGGGCCATTGGATCCTCATGAAAGTCTATGGGCCTCTTCAGGCTTCAGGCAATTTGAAAAGCCCAATCAGAGGCCGACAATCCATGCCCAAACAACAGTGGATGCAACTAGTATATCAAAAACATCTGCTATATACATTTTAAGAAAAATACTTGGTAAGAATGATACTAAATATAAATTATTATATATAGTTTAAATTAAACTATTATAATACTCTTGTAAAAAAAACAGAAGAAGAGAAGATTAATCCTATGATTACAAAATGAGATCCATGATGTATGCCCACCCATGATACCTGACCCCCCAACAACAATCCAAATTAGAGCCTTGTTTGTTTGTCCCTCAAGCATTGTATTTTGGAAATCTTGTCCTCATCCAGGCACTTGTGACTTGGACTCTTCCCCCCAAATTTGTCTTTATCAAACCCTCTTGATAAATCTTCAAGGGGCAAAAAAACAAAAAAAGAAAGGACAAGAAGGCTACAAAGGTTCTTCATGAATAAAAGAGTGGGTAGAGTAGACCTTGGTTTGGTGGTTGTTATTTCACAAATGAGTGGGGATTACTCTACCATGAGCATGGCAAATGTGACACATTTTTTAATGAATGAGCTCATGCAGGTGGAAGGAAGCATTGAGAGCAAAAGTTGCCATTTCCATGTAATGTTTCCTCTCTCAATAGCCAAATAGATATGGGCCCAGCAGTTAAGCAGTGAGGTTTGTCATGGTGATAATGCAGCTGGGTGGTTGAGGTAGGGATGGTCAAACGAACTCACGAACATTTTGTGTTCAACTCGGTATTTAGCTCAATTTTTGCTCGCTCGAATTGATCAAATTCGCAAAGGAACCAAACTCAAAATAAAATAGTCTAATAAACTTGCATAAATTGTAGTTGTCCATATCACACATCTCATTATTATAAAGTTATTACATAAATAATAAAAATGAAAGAGAGTTGTGCAAAAGAGAATTGAATTATAAACATCTCTTCTTTTTCTTCAAAGAGATGGTTGGGAGATCTTCTTATACAAAAACTATTGATTAAATAAATGTTCGCGAACAGTTGTATTCGACTCATTGTTGAATTGGCTCACTCATGACTTGCTCAATTAATAAAAGGACCGAGCTCAAGCTCGACTTCCGCTCATTTACACCCCCAGCTGAGAGTAGTACAATTGTGAATTAGGGATCACGATGGATCAGAATTCGTTAAAAATTCGTTGGAACCATCTACACATGAATCCAAACTCACTAATAAAAAAATTTTAGCAGGCACGAAGCAGCATAAAACTCAGTTAGATTTATACTACTACAAAGAAAGAATTTATTCTGTGGAGTACAATTCAATCAATCCAATGTCCAAAAATTCTTAGTCACATATCAGAATCAAGTGAGAAAATTTTGTCATTGTATAATCAATCACCCTTGTGATTAAACATTTGTCGGTTGTTGACACATTTCAATCAATCACTCCCCCAACCTCAACTACATTTCCCAAATTCTCTTGTGGGGTGGGCTCTTCCTTGGTTCTCACTCACCCATCAATATCAATATTAAACACTTATTAATTAATTAATTAATACGCCACCAAAATTCCCCACCCACCTCCCATAATCCCAATGTGGCCCACCATCCACCGTCCATGTCAAGGATGTTGCCCGGTGGACGGCGACAGATCGCCTGCACAAGAGTTTCTTTGGTGTGCAGTCTCTTCCACACCGAAAGCAGCTATAAAGAGAGGCCTGCTGCTGGGCCCTTTCATTTGAACGGACGCTAAATAGAAATTTCATCAGCCACCCCTCTCTCTCTCTCTCTCGGTAAATCCTAAGAGATTTTTTTGAAGATATTTTGATTATATATATATATATATATATATATATATATATATATATATTAATTTTTTTTGTATAGAAATGTTAGCGAGTAATGAAAAAAAGCAAAATTTTTATTTTTCTAGTGTTCTTTATTTTTTTATTTACAGTTGTGAGTGAATGGGAGCTTAAAACTTAAATTTCCAATTAATTAGCTTAATGGGAATTGATTGTTGAAATGGAGGGAGTGTAAAAGTATCATCTTTAGTTGTTTTCAAGTGTTGAAGTAAGAAAGGAGCTCTCTCTCTCTCTCTCTCTCTCTCTCTTAAAGAGCAAATTGCAGAAACATTCATTTTCAGTTAAAAAATAAAGTTGCGCTTTTGTTCCTTTAGGACCGGCAAGTGTAATATTTTGGCCTTTTGTATCATTATTTTGCAGGAGGAGTGAGCATCTGGTGATGGGCTAGAGAATATTATTATTATTAGGGTTTAGGCCTTTCTGTCTGTTATTTTGTTTTTGCAAATAAAGCTGGAGGGTGCTGCTTTTGATGTGATTATATTTCCCCTTTGAAACAGGTAAGTATTTGTCACAATATTTTTACGGCTAATTTTTGCAGCTTATTTACGAGTATTAGCACTTGCATTAGGCAGATGTTCATCCAATTTTCTGTTGAGATTTATGGAAAATGTCAGCTTAGATTATGAATTAGGCAGATGTCTGCCTTAAAAAACTAAGGGAGTTTGCACAAATTTTCACTTGTTTCTGTATTCTCAAGTTTCTGCCAATTTGGAAGATTTGCAAATTTAAATTAGTGGCCTTGCAGTTTTTGGCCTAATTTCTTATTTTACATGAAGTTGCAAAAGAATGCTAATTTGAATTTTTTTTTTTTTTCCCTGAAATTTACCAAAATTATGTCACTATAAAAGTTGTCCGCATAACATCATTTTAGGAATGCAGCTATCAGGTCAGGGAGAAATCAAGAGAAGCGACCCCCTTCTCGTTAAAATGAGCAGGTTAGAAAGTCAAAAGTCGTCAAATGAGTCTAGAGTTTGTAATATCGGCAGATAATTTGTGAATTTCTCAATAGGTGCATTATCAATTTTGATTTAACATAACGTTCTTGAGGAATAGGTATGCCCCACCTGATAAATCATAACGATCAGAATGGATTGGCAAGTAGAACTGCACACAGAATTCGACAACTTTTAATTTGTTATGCTCTTGGAACAACAGAGTTGTTAAACAAATATTATAGCTTTTCCGGTAATATAGATTATAGAAACAAGTAGAATTTCTGGAGACCTGTAAACAATTTGTTAATTGCGGGAGATGACCTGATGTTTCAGCTATGATACTTGTGGAAAATCGCTTGATTTCAAATCTTGATGATAAAGTGATGATTGATGTATGAGCTAATGGCCATTCTGAGACCAGTTTGTGCATTTTTTTTTGATGTTCTGAAGCCTCATTTTCTCAGTCAAATATGTTCTTCAAGGCGTGGGGATCATCGATTTGGACAGTGGTCCTGAAATTTAATTGGCAATTGTTGGCTATATCAGTCCACTCTGTGTGAACAGACTAGAGATTGGTGGGAGTAGTTAGCTTGTCTTATTGTGGTCCTATTGCAAAGCAATGTACATCAGAAGCAATAGAGATGAAAACAACAGTTAAGACAATGATATGAAATTTCCTATTTCAATTTATTATATGGATGTCTCATTAATATAGTTGAAGGTTTGAAGCATAAAAATGCTAGTTTTTTGTTTGTTTATGTCCGGGAGCATTGTATATAACAATTGAGAAATGTTGTTGGTCTCAACTATCTTCAGTGCTAATTGCAGAGAGTCTTCTCAGTAGGTGGCCTTCTGTTGTGTGCAGTTCCAATAATGTCACAGTACTAATGAATTACCAAATGTCAAGGTGTAATCAGAAGCTCATATGGAGTTCTTTCTTAACTAAGATAAAAATGTTTGTAAACACATGCTCTCTGATTTATTAATCTTTGTCTTTCATGTTGACTTTACAAGTGGAGCCAAATAGCAAAAGGTCAACAAGAGGCAAGGGTGGGAAATTTTTGCTAGTATTGAAAAACCATATCGGCTCAGTGAAATGCATCTGAGCTCTATATCCTTCTCGTTCTAACATAATAGATGGATGTATAATATATTCAAAACACATGACATACACATCTCACAGATATCTAATTTGACTAGGAATATGCATATTATGAAGAGCACACTTAATAAAAAAATGTAAAAACTCAGATTGCTATATGATGAATGACTAGAGGCATCATAAAAAATAGTTCTTCGCATGAAACTTCTATTGGGCCCATTTATCTCTATGAATGATGCGCAATGCACTAAATTTTTTCTGCTTTCTGTTGCATTGATATTCTATGCTTCCATGCAATTACCTGGTGCCTATCAGACTGCTCATAACCCTTTAAGCCCATGTCTATTTAATAGGAAAAGAACCTATCACCCCTACCACCAGACACCCACCATCTATTATATGCACAATCCAGCTAGGTATTATTTCCCTTCAGATTTTTCTTCATGTACTTTAGTCTTGTTACTTTCACCTGTCAGTTGGATTCAGTTTGCTTTGTTACCCTTCTAGATGCCCATCAGATTGCCTTCTCACCTTTTAAGTTTGTGTGTATAGACTAGCACCGCTACCACTAGACACTTACGACTTTAACTCATTCCCCAGCTCAGCTGGGTATCATTTCTCATTTGATTGGTTTTTGTACTTTTTTGCTTTGTTATTGTCACCTATTAGTTGAATTCACACAGTGTTTCTTGTCTCCATTGATGGATCCTAGATTTGGCACAAAAAACTAGAATCAGTGGCTTCTGGCCTTTTAACATCTTTCATATGCCCCAACCACCTTCCAAGCTTTTTCTTACAATCATGGGGAGAAAATTTTCGTGGTTCAGTTGATCCAATTTCATCACCTTTTTAATTCTAACCAAGAATCCTTTCATTCCGCAGAGATCCATGAAGCAAGAGGTTCCAGAATAGATGGTAAGGCCTCAAACCTCCAGCAATTTGCGATACCCACAACTCGGGCTAGAGTGTCAAGAACAAAGGATGAATCAAGAATAGACTCTCCAAATGGGGTCTCACTCTCACCAGTCTCAAAAGCAAGCCCGAAACCTTCTCCTCCAGAGACAAACAACAGTTCCAAATCAGAAGACCTATTTTCACTAACAAGCCGAAGCAGGGTGGGGAGAACATGGGAGCTCCAAAAGAAAGGGAAGTGGAGGATCCAAAGATTGTGGATCAACCGCGAAACCATGCTGTTGAACAGTATGCGAGTGTTCGGCGCCATGTGGATGCTAATCGCAAGGCATCAGAGTATCAGAATGATGGGAAAGTGAAGGATGATTTGCAAAGAAGACTTCATGTTAGTGAGTGTGTGTGTGAAGGAGTTGCAATCCGAGGTTTTAGCTTTGAAGGCCCAGTTGGAGAAGCTGCAGAGCCGTAATGCTTATCTGGAGTCACAAAACAAACAGCTTGGCAGAGAGCTCTCTTCTGCTGAAGCTAAGATTGAAGCCCTCGAGAAGCGTGGTCAGGTAAAGGTTCTATATATTTCAGTTTTGATCAAGAATTGCGATCAATAGGTATGATTTCGTAATTTGGTTGTGTCGCTTGCCTTTCACTAAATTTCATTTATCTCTGTATTCAAAATTATTAAAGATTTTAAGAGTATTGGAAGGAACTTTCCTACTATATAGAGTTCATTAATTCTAAATAAATATACCATTCGTTACATTTGTTTTTTTCAAAATTAATGCAGATAGGACATATCAGCAAAGAAACCCAACCTTCTGAATTTAAGGATGTACGAGAACTCATTGCAAATAAATTAGACCTTTTTCAAGTAAAAAGAGAAGTTATCAAAGGAAACAAAGCTGCCAAAATGCAGTCTCTAGCAGTGGATCCAGGTGTTAAATCTGTAGAAATTCAGCAAAATGTTCGGCTGACAGTGCCTCCACCTCCACCTCCACCTCGAGCTGTTCCAGTTACTGGGCCGCCGCCACCTCCACCTCCTCCCCCTCCTCGTAGTGTTCCTTCAAGAGAAAATATGATGCAAAAGCCTACGTCGTTAGTAGAGTTCTATCATTCAATAACAAAGCGAGATGGGAGAAGGGCCATCTGGGAAGTGAGAATTGCGCTAGTCCAGTTGCTAATAATGCTCATAACAGCATTGTCGATGAACTTCAAAACCGTCATCTCATTTATTAGCAGTAAGAGTTTGCAAATCTCCAGTGAATTTTGCTAATTGTGCCTTTTTATTACTTCCCTTTTCTCTTGACCAGTCTTAAAATACTTCCATAGATTAAAGCAGATGTGGAAAAGAAAAGAGACTTCATCAATCATCTCATACAGAAGGTCCAATCTGCAACCTTTTCTGATATTGAAGATGTTCCATCATTTGTTGATTGGCTTGACGGGCAACTCTCGACACTGGTAATCCTTACAGCCTCATTGGTAGATGGCTTTAATGTGATGTTATGATAATTTTCTTCTGCCTGATTTGTGTATAGGGCTAGCAACTCATCACCATCCAACCCATTCCTATATAAATGGTTTCTGCTATGTAGTAGAATTCTATGAATGTCAGTTGTGGAATTAGGACTTTGTGTGCACATTAGTATCCATTGGAAGTCCTAATGAAGGTTTCATGCTTTTGAGTTTAGATCAATCATGTATTAGACCCTTTAGGTGAAATTGTGACCTTGTTCACCTTGTTATCGCATGATGTTTGTGACATCCATGAAGGCAACTATTGGTTCTTGCAACATTAGGTTGCAAAGATTACGTTCCAGGAAGCCTACTTGGTTAACCATTGTCCTTCTTTTTCCATTTTTCCTTTGTATTATTTTTGCTAATTTTATGGGTAGATGATGCATGCTTCAAAGCACATGAAATTAACTTCTTTCTCATGGCATGTCATTTAGATGAGAGAAGCTAAATGCTCAATGATATTCCCTTCTCTCTTCTTCTACTCCTTTTATTTGCTTGGAGTATGATTATGCTCTTTAATATTTATCTCATGTACTATGCAGGCTGATGAGAGAGCTGTACTGAAGCATTTCAACTGGCCTGAAAGGAAAGCTGATGCATTGAGAGAAGCTGCTTTTGAGTACCGTGATCTTAAACAGTTACTTGTTGAGGTTTCTTCTTTTGAGGATGATATTTCTCTTCCATGTGAAGCCACCTTGAAGAAGGCCACAGCCTTGCTAGATAAGTGAGTATTAGAAGTCCAATACAAGTGCTAAGCTCATAGTGTTACGAGCTATGCATTTTGAGATCTCAACTTATTTCCTTTTTGGTGACCATGGTGGCAGGTCAGAGCGAAGCATTCAGAGATTCATAAGTTGAGAGACACAGCCATGCTCTCTTATAAGGACTGCAAAATTCCTATTGAATGGATGTTTGATTCAGGAATGGTTTGCAAGGTATGTCACTTGTTAAGTCACAATCCCCAGCTATGATTTGTAGACACAGACGCTCTGACACAGACACGGATCTTTTAATCAATAAGCTTTTGTTAAAAGACATACTTCACTTTGTACAAATTTTTACGTTGAATAAAGATTTGCACATTTGTGAATGTCAGACATAGGCAGACACTCGTGTGTCGGGCCATGTTGGACAGGCCAATTTTTTGGTTGGGTGAAGTGTCCTATCATAAGTTCCTAGTGCATACTAGAATGAATATGCGCTCGACAATTTCACTGTTTCATCCTGCTCTCTCAGTATATTGTTGAAATCATTCCTGATAAAAACCAGTCTATACATTATAACTTAACCTAATTTCCCTATTTCCGCATTTTCCATTATATGTGTTTAAGCCTTCTATTCAAGTTTTATAATAAAGCTCCCTTTTGCCTAGCATTATCTTGGCTGCCACCTCCCTGTCATGTTCACAACAACTTTGGTCAGTCCATAAATTTCTTCTCACATAAAATCATTCATAGCTGACATCTTATGTTGAGTGGAAAAAAGTAGAATTCTTTTGTTTTGTAAAGATGGCAACTGATATAAATACCATTTTTTGCAGATAAAGCTGGCTTCGGTGAAACTAGCAAAAGTTTACATCAAAAGAGTATCAACAGAACTCGAATTGGTAAGACGCACAGAAAGAGAATCAATACAGGAAGCACTTCTGCTTCAGGGTGTGCGTTTTGCTTACCGGGCATACCAGGCAAGTAGCATGTTTTCGGAATAAGGTTAAAAATATTCGGAAGATTTTATACATAGGTTGAAAAGTTAGATCTTTGAATGCATGTGTTGGTATGACCTGCAAATGAACTTTCTGGGTTTTTTTTACTTGGCAGTTTGCGGGAGGCTGGACTCTGAAACAATGCGTGCCTTTGAGGAGTTGAGGGAGCGAGCGCAGTTACATAGGAGAGGAGGAACAAGAGAGTTGCTTCATGGTGTGACACTTCAGTAACATAGCAGCAGTGGTTCTGAGGACTAATTTTGGGTAGTTCTATATACTTAGAGGACAAGCAACAGAAAAGGAAACCAAGATATGGTTTTCAAAACCAGTTTGACTGAGATGCCTCTCGTAGAAGCTTGGAACTAGCGTTACCACTATCCTGTTTGTAATTTATGAAGATAACACAAATGTTTAGATCGATTTGTTTTATTTGGAAATAATGGAGCATCAGGCAAGTTCCAGGAACTTTGTTAGCAAAGGAATATGGCACATGTAGAAATGAAATGTATTCTTACCAAAATTCAAATATTTTTCATGTCATAAGCTTATAGAAATGTCTTGAGCTTCAGAACTGGGATTGTGATCAAGCAAGCAACTGAGCTAGGATGATGATTACTGAATTTTTGAGAAAATATGATATTTTTTAGCTAAACATTAGACTTCATAGAGATCCATCCAAAGAGCTAATTGCTTTCATAAAAATTAGTATTCATTCCATGGTTTGAGATTATTTCACATTGGTGAATTCTACTTGTTTGAAACCAATTTTTGTAAGGTGTACTGAAAAGTATGTACAGCTTGAGATGTGATAATATCTGTGTGCTGTTGTTGTACAGCCCATGATGAAGTCACATGTCTATGTTTGTTGTTTCCAGCGAGCATTGCCACAGTGACAAGCTCAACACGCTAGCGAACTTGTAGAGGGTAATTTGGAATGCAAATGCCAATCATTGGAAGGTTCATCAAGAGTTAATGAGGATAAAAAGTTTTAGATGGATGAATAATATAACTTGTGTAATTGACAGTTCACAGCACTATCAAACGTCCAGTAAGCATTAATACATAAACTGTTTAGTTAGCTAATATTATGCTTGTGGTCAAACGATTGACAAATTACAAGTATGAATGACTCTAAAAGAAGAGAAATTATTGCCACAATAAAAATTAAGAAAAAAGAACTCCTTTCAAAAGGAGAACATTACAATCGTCTCACAGTAGACTAACTCATCCTTGAAGATTACAGCTTTCTAAATTGCTGATACATTTGCTCTTGGAAATTGCATTCTTCTGAGCTCGAAAACAAACGTTACTCCAAGAAAATCTCTGATATGCCTCCATGTTTCAATACCATACGGTGTGAGCTTTCCCACACCAACTTTTGAAAAGTCCTCAGAGAAGAAATAGCATGCCCTGCAAAAATAGGCTGTGTAAGTTAGCACCATTTGAAACAATGCCAAATTTGAATATTCGTCGTCATCAACAACAACATGCCTATATTCACATCAATCCTCCAGAGTAGTTGCTAAATTCCACGACGAGTAAATTATGTGCATATAGAATTTACAAAGATTTTTTTTTTATAAAAATGTATATTCAAAACACGTAATTCATCCAAATCTCATATTGATTAAAGAAAATAATGTGTGACCAAGCATGTGCCTAATTGTATGGAAATATTGAGATGTAAGTAAATATTTAGTTATTCATATGAAAATTCAAAAAGTGAGAATTAGTGATGTAAAACAAATGGATCACAATCACCTTCAAATTAAAAAATAAACTAGGGTTTAAAAAAAAAGAATCGGGAATTTGGTTATGTTGGTAATTCTGCTTAATAAGAATCAATCTGACAACTAATCAAGATCACTGATATATCAACAATCTAATTGGCCAGGTCGGCAAATATCAGGTGGGAGGTTTTCCGTTCAATAGAACGTTCCTTAATTTAAGAACCACCTTTCAATTTCCTTCCTTGGTTAAACACCAATTAGACTGAATATAAATCAGTCTCGATATAATGTAAAGTATATCCCCTATATAAAGGACTTAATCCACTTATACAGTATTTGGAGTGAGGTACGCTTAGAGCGAATCTCCTTAAGACAATTACATCCCCGCACCGGTGCTAACGGGATAATGGACGCTGGTCTCCCAAGATACAACACTCCTTCACGGTATTTGGATAGCACTACAAAATCACCGTACGGTCGAACCTTAGTCAACCAGTACCTTCACAGGATCTTTGAAGCAGCGGTACAAGGACAAATTTTGCCTTTACTCTCTGGAGGAGCACCCACTATTGAGGACGAAGGAAGGTAAAAGAATATCTTTCTTCAGAAGTACCAGATTCAGACAACAATTCTTATAAAAGAATCTGTTGAATTTTCTGATTCCTCTTTCAGAACAATTTTGCAGAATCTCCTTTGGAAGTTGCTTCGGATTCCCACTTCTCGCTGGAAGCCGCTTTCCTACTTCACGCTGGAAGCACAGTTCAGAACGCTGAAAATCACTTCGCGCAGATCAGAACTCAGATAATAGAGAGAGATATTTGGAATTTGGTGTGTCTGAGAATGGAACTCTGGAGCGCTATTTATAGCGCTCCGGAAGGGCATTCTTGTCCGCCGGATTTCAACAGTTGCAACGGTTCGGACAGAACCGTTGCAACCGTTCGGTCCAACCGCCCAACCGCACGGACGGTTTTTCCGACAGCTTTTGGCGAGTGGTTCGGATCCGTTCGCAGGCAACTGTTGGCGGGTGGGCTGGAGCGGATCGGGTAGCGGAGCGGGTTTGGTTCGGGTAGCGGAGTAACCCATACCCGCGACACCCGGTTCAAAAAAAACCAAGCCAGGTAGGGAACCTAAACCCAACCCAAACCCGGACCCGCGCCCGGCACCGGCACCGGCACCGGCACCGGCCGGCCGGCCGGCCGGCCGCCGCCAGCGGCGGCGCGCGCGCGCGCACGCACGTGCGAGCATAATTCCCTCCTTTTCGCACGCGAAAACTCCAAGTACCCAAAGGGCACACCCTTTATTCTCAATTTTCTCTATATATACACCACAAACTTCCATCCCATGGCCAATGTGGGACTAAATGCTTTAAGCTACCTTTAGTCCCGTTTTTGGCTTTGAATTAGGCAATCTTTGGACTTGAATATCTCATTCATTCGAAGTCGGAATTGAACATGTGAATATACCACGTTCATCCCCAATGGAAGGAGAACACACTCCAACCATCATCCAATTGATTCGATCAACGGATCTTGCCATAATTCAGCTCAAAGATTCGCTTTTATCTTCTTCAATTCCAACAATCCCCCACAATGAATGGAGATTCAAGGAATGACACACAAAGAGACTGACTCTATTGTGAAAGGTACTTGAGAAAAAAACTGCATAAGGATAGGTGAACTAAGTCTTGAACCTTCCATAGCGAAAGTTTTATCGACTTACTGGCTAATCAGTGAACTAGGTCTTGAACTGTTAGCCGTTAGTGTAAGCCAAGTCAACAAGCTTCACACAGTAACTTACCAAATCAACTTTTGGTTCTCGGTTGTGTCCGTTTTGACCCTGGACATTCTTGGTTTCAGAGAGTATCTTTAGGGAATAACAGCCTCCATAGAAATTCCCAAAGAGCCGACCCAACTCTATACTCACATAGGTGATGGACCTATTAAGAGTAGTCTACTCTACTCCACTTGTTTAGTAACAGATATAGGCATCATTAAAAGCGTTAAGCTTATCCTTAACCCACTTGTAGAAAAGCACTTATGTGCACCTTAGGAATGGATTGGAGTCAACTCCCAAGTGCTTACTTGCTGAGTCAATCATAACTAGTTTTTCCTCTTGAACTTAGTCCGTGGGATCTCCAGTCGCTAAGTGAGGTTTCCATTAAGCTGACTCGGTAAGGTTAGGCTTTTAAACCCATTCCCCGATACGCAGTTTATACGCTCTCCACTTAAACCTTTAGTAAGCGGATCCGCTAAATTATCCTTTGACGATACAAAGTCCATAAAGATAATTCCATTTGAGAGCAACTGCTTCACAGTATTATGTCTACGACGAATATGTCTAGACTTACCGTTGTATATAACATTTTGTGCCCTAGATATAGCTGCTTGATTATCGCAGTGTATACATATAGCGGGTACTGCCTTTTGCCATAATGGTATATCTTCTAAGAATTGTCGAAGCCATTCTGCTTCTTCTCCAGCCTTATCTAAGGCTATGAATTCCGATTCCATAGTGGAACGGGCAATACATGTTTACTTAGAAGACTTCCATGATACCGCTGCTCCTGCTAGAGTAAATACGTATCCGCTAGTTGATTTTGATTCCTCAGAATCTGCAATCCAATTAGCATCACTGTATCCTTCCAGTACAGGTGGATACTGTCCATATCTCAAGGCATATTCCTTGGTATGTGATACGTAACCCAATACTCGTAGTAGAGAGGTCCAATGTAGATCACTAGGATTACTAGTGTATCTACTTAACTTGCTTACAGCGTAAGCAATATCGGTCTAGTACAATTCATCAAATACATTAGACTCCCGATAATCTGAGAATACTCCAACTGGGGTATTTCAATTCCTGTATTCTTATGAAGATGGACATGTGGGAGAAAAGGATTTGTATTCTCTTTTATCCCATGATCCTTGAATCTTTCTATCATCTTATCCACATAGTGAGATTGAGATAGACTGATTCCATCTGGTGTTATAGTAATTTTAATTCCTAAAATTACATCAGCAACCCCCAGATCCTTCATGTCAAAACTGTTGGATAACATTCTTTTAGTGGACTTAATAATTTCAATATTAGTCCCAAGTATCAACATGTCGTCTACATAAAGACAAACAATGATACATGCATTTCCAACTGTTTTCGTGTAAACACACTTATCGCATTCATTGATAGTGAATCCATCTTTGATCATGACACTATCAAATTTCTCATGCCATTGTTTTGGAGCCTGCTTTAAACCGTATAAGGATTTTACCAATTTACACACCTTGTGTTCTTGGCCCTTGACTTTAAATCCTTCAGGTTGCTCCATATATATCTCTTTATTTAATTCACCATTTAAGAATGCAGTCTTGACATCCATTTGATGGATATCTAAGTTGTGCAATATTGCAATTGCAATTAACATCCGTATGGACGTTATTCTTGTTACTGGTGAATAAGTATCGAAGTAGTCAAGTCCTTCTTTTTGCCGATAACCCTTGGCTATTAATCTAGCCTTATACTTATCGATAGATCCATCGGGTTTTAATTTTCGTTTGAAAATCCACTTACACCCAATTGGTTTACTTCCAGGAGGCAAGTTTACCAATTCTCAAGTATGATTACTTAGTATGGATTCTATTTCGCTATTTATAGCTTCTTTCCACATTTGTGCTTCTGGGGTTGACATAGCCTCTTTAAATGTTTGAGGCTCGCTCTCAATAGCGTATGCTATGAAATCTGGACCAAAAGATTTTGAGATTCTAGATCTTTGACTTCTTCTTGGTTTAGTTTCCGCATTCAAGTCGGTTCCTCGGGGCTTTCGTCCCTGAACGCCATCTCGTGTGTTCTTTTCCCAAAAGTCTTATCTGCTTCCCGTTTGTATGGAAAGATGTCTTCAAAGAACACAACATCTTGAGATTCGATAATCATGTTTACATGAATATCTGGTATTTCTGATTTATGAACCAGAAATCTGTAGGCACTGCTATTCAAGGCATAGCCTATGAATACGCAGTCCATAGTTTTTGCTCCTAACTTAGTCTTTTTAGGTAATGATGCTAGCACCTTTGCAAGGCACCCCCACATTTTGAGGTAATGGTAGGAAGGAGTCCTTCCATGCCATAACTCGAATGGTATAAGACCAAGTTTCTTGTGGGGTACTCTATTTAGAATATAATTTGCAGTTAATAGAGCTTCCCCCCACAAGTTCTGCGGAGCTCCAGAACTTACGAGCATGGAATTAACCATCTCCTTCAAAGTTCTGTTCTTCCGTTCAGCAATTCCATTCTGCTGAGGAGTGTATGGTGCTGTAGTTTGATGTATTATACCAAAACTAGCACATAACTCGCTAAAATCATTTGATTCATATTCTCCGCCTCTATCGGATTTTAGAATCTTGATTTTCTTCTTGAGTTGATTCTCAACTTCGGCTTTATATGTTGTAAACATATTTATTGCCTCATCCTTACTGTTTAAAAGATACACATAACAGTATCTTGTACAGTCATCAATAAAAGTAATAAAATACTTTTTACCGCCTCTAGTTGGCATAAACTTCAAGTCACATAGATCGCTATGAATTAACCCTAAAGGTTCTGTATTTCGATCTATTGAGTGAAATGAATTTTTAGCCAACTTGGCCTCAACACAAATCTCACACTTGTGAATTTCTTCCAAGTTGAGTTTAGGAATATATCCCAGATTAGACAAGTTTTTCAGAGACTTGTAATTTACATGCCCTAATCTAGCATGCCACAAATTAGGAGACTCAAGCAAATAAACAAAAGAATTTCCTTTATTTATTAGCTTTGGGTACAAATACACGGACTTTTTATCTACCACTGCAACATTGGCTTTAAAAAGTCCATCAACAAGATAACCCTTTCCCACATATATCCCTCCCTTAGTAAGTACAAATTTGTCAGATTCAAAACAATTCTAAATCCTTTCTTACTAAGTATTGATCCGGAGATCAAATTCTTGCGGATGTCTGAAACATGAAGCACATCGTTAAGAATAAGCTCTTTCACCGATGTCCACTTTAGGATGACCTTGCCCTTTCCTTCAACCTTTGAGGAAGCTGAATTACCCATGAATAGCTGCTCATCTTGCTCTAGATTTTGATATTCTGAGAATAACAATTTCTCAGAGCAGATGTGTCGGGTAGCTCCAGTGTCTACCCACCAATCCTTATTGTTGGTTGTCAGATTCACTTCTGACACCACAGCTGAAAGGCTTGGAGATTCATGGTTGGTCATGTTCGCCTGTGGTTGGCTCTTCTTGTTCTTCTTAAGACGGCTGCGACATTCATTTGCTTTGTGACCTTCTTTGTTGCAGATGTAACAGGTCCCTTTGAAGCGCATGTTTCTGCCGTCTTGAGCCTTGCCTTTGTACCCCTGGGAAGGCTTCTTCCTCTTCAAGCTTTTGGAAGAAGACGCTTTCCCCTTTGAGTCCTCGATCACATTTGCTTTTGCTTCGTAGGAGTTCTTTCTGCTCCTTTTCTCGGACTTGCGGTTGTCCTCCTCTATACGAAGCCTCACAATGAGATCCTCCAACTTTAGCTCCTTTCGCTTATGCTTCAGGTAGTTCTTGAAGTCTCTCCACGCAGGTGGGAGCTTCTCCACGATTGTTGCAACCTGAAAAGTTTCAGGAAGAATCATACCTTCGGCCTCTATTTCGTGCAAGATAAGTTGGAACTCTTGCACCTGACTGATGACAGTCTTGGTATCCACCATTTTGTACTCCAGAAATCGTTCTACGACGAACTTCTTGGTACCAGCATCCTCAGTCTTGTATTTCTTGTCAAGACTGGCCCATAACTTCTTTGCCGTAGTGATAGGACAGTAGACATTGTAAAGAGAGTCATCCAGTCCATTTAAAACATAATTTCGGTAAAGGAAGTCACCTGTGTCCAAGCATCGACTGCAAGGACTGAGTCCCGATCAGTTCCGGGTTCTGGTGGATCCTCCTGCAGGAATTTGGCCAGATGAAGAGTGGTCAAGTTGAATTCTGTGCCGTCGAATTTTCCTGGCTTCTCCGGCTTCGGGTTAGGAAGTGGAGTAGGCATCAAACTTTGGAGCTGCATGTTTGTTGCCTTGCTAGTGCTATCTTGATTTGTCTCAGACATTTTCTGCAAGTTCAAGCAGAACAGAAGTAAGAAACAGTAATTGTCTTAAGAATGTTGGTAATTCTGCTTAACAAGAATCAATCTGACAACTAATCAAGATTACTGATATATCAACAATCTAATTGGCCAGGTCGGCAAATATCAGGTGGGAGGTTTTCCGTTCAATAGAACGTTCCTTAATTTAAGAACCACCTTTCAATTTCCTTCCTTGGTTAGACACCAATTAGACTGAATATAAATCAGTCTCGATATACTGTAAAATATATCCCCTGTATAAAGGACTTAATCTACTTATACAGTATTTGGAGTGAGGTACGCTTAGAGCGAATCTCCTTAAGACAATTACGTCCCCCGCACCGGTGCTAACGGGATAACGGACGCTGGTCTCCCAAGATATAACACTCCTTCACGTCATTTGGATAGCACTACCAAATCACCGTACGGTCGAACCTTAGTCAACCAGTACCTTCACAGGATCTTTGAAGCAGCGGTACAAGGATAAATTTCAAACGAATATTTGCCTTTACTCTCTGGATGAGCACCCACTGTTGAGGACGAAGGAAGGTAGAAGAATATCTTTCTTCAGAAGTACCAGATTCAGACAACAATTCTTATAAAAGAATCTGTTGAATTTTCTGATTCCTCTTTCAGAACAATTTTGCAGAATCTCCTTTGGAAGTTGCTTCGGATTCCCACTTCTCGCTGGAAGCCGCTTTCCTACTTCACGCTGGAAGCACAGTTCAGAACGCCGAAAATCACTTCGCGCAGATCAGAACTCAGATAATAGAGAGAGATATTTGGAATTTGGTGTGTCTGAGAATGGAACTCTAGAGCGCTATTTATAGCGCTCCGGAAGGGCATTCTCGTCCGCCGAATTTCAACAGTTGCAACGGTTCGGACAGAACCGTTGCAACCGTTCGGTCCAACCGCCCAACCGCACGGACGGTTTTCCGACAGCCGTTGGCAGGCGGTTCGGATCCGTTCGCAGGCAACTGTTGGCGGGTGGGCTGGAGCGGATCGGGTAGCGGAGCGGGTTTGGTTCGGGTAGCGGAGTAACCCATACCCGCGACACCCGGTTCAAAAAGAACCAGGCCAGGTAGGGAACCCAAACCCAAACCCGGACCCGGACCCGGTCCCGCGCCCGGCCCGGCACCGGCACCGGCCGGCCGGCCGCCGCCAGCGGCGGCGCGCGCGCGCGCGCACGCATGTGCGAGCATAATTCCCTCCTTTTCGCGCGCGAAAACTCCAAGTACCCAAAGGGCACGCCCTTTGTTCTCAATTTTCTCTATATATACACCACAAACTTCCATCCCATGGCCAATGTGGGACTAATGCTTTAAGCTACCTTTAGTCCCGTTTTTGGCTTTGAATTAGGCAATCTTTGGACTTGAATATCTCATTCATTCGAAGTCGGAATTGAACATGTGAATATACCACGTTCATCCCAATGGAAGGAGAACACACTCCAACCATCATCCAATTGATTCGATCAACGAATCTTGTCATAATTCAGCTCAAAGATTCGCTTTTATCTTCTTCAATTCCAACAGGTTAGAGTTTTGGTTGCACCCAGAGCTTCACACCCAAAACTTAAGAGCACACTCAATAATTTTTAACTGAAAAATTTGTGATTTTAATCATTCAATAATAATTCAAAGAGAAGTCTGGAGGGTCTATTTATACGCTTTACAAAAGTGTACTTTTAGAAAATAACTGATGTCGTACTAAATTTTTCATATAAAAGAGAACACCACTAAATTCAGCAAAATAAACTAAAAATCAAAGTAGTTAAAACCAAAGAAAGGCAACACGTCGTCTCAGCGGTGTGATGACCTCATCGTATCCCCCAGGGTGAGAAAAGCTCGACCCTATTGAGTGTGTGTTAGAACGCTATTGTTAGCCATGATAATACTCCAGTAGGTCAGGATCAAGCCGTCAAAAATCATCCTCAGTAATCCACGAATTTTTTAATTTAGGTCTTCCTTTTCACTTAGCATCGTGTTCCTTCACCTTTAATAGAGACAATATGATCATTCAAAATAGAACATATGTAGAGACAATATGATCATTCAAAATAGAATCTATGTTTTCTATTGCATAGGATAATTTTGAAGGAAGTGGAGGTAGTGGAGGGCTCTTGTAACGCCCCGATTCCACGGATACGGGGACGTCACTGCGACGTATATACGTAGGTCAGAAGAAGCCCCCACGTATATACGCTAAGCATAAAAGTACAATAAAGAAACAGAGTACAACACAAAGCGTGGTGTATACAGTCATATGCCAACTATAGAAGTACAAATACAAAGTTATACAAGTTATGATAACTGTTACACTTTACAAGTGATATGTATCACAACCAAGTCCAAAAGAATATATACAAGGATATACATAAGGTGCTCACGTAAGAGATGGAGACTCGTGAGCCAAAAAGAGGAGTACGGCACGAGGGAACTAGAGCTGGTCAGCCTGCTCACTGAAGTATGCCTGATCTTCCGTGGAAGGATCCACTTCGTTCCAGGTCTCGGAATCTGAATATGCAAATCCAAAGGATCAAGACATATATACAATAGATAGCTACAGCCAAGTGGCTAAGGGACGAGTACAAGTAAGATGGAACTATATAAGGTATATCAACTAACAGATATGAAAAGCATGAAGAGATAAAGTCGTACTATAGATCTACAATTAACGCTTTATTATTATTATTACTTGTTTTACTCGGATATCTAGCTATGTGGTCCAGCGTCCCAGTGCACATAGATCCATATCATAGTAATACAAGGTTGTTGTTGGAAATCAGCGGTTGTATCGACGAACTATGTTTACAGTGGACCCCGTACATGCCCGGGATAACGGTCCAGGATTGTTCCGTTGCTTGGTGACGGAAGCCAGCCGCTAGGCTATTCAGGAGGGACTTATGTATGCCCTTATCAAGATGGTACCAGTAATACAGGGAGCAAGCACTCCCCTCGGTCCCCTGGAGGCCCACAGGTCAGACCGGAACATGGGTTGCACAACACTCCTAAAAGCCACTGTAAACACGAACACATATCGATATCCGCATGTTTTCCCCCGACCCAATATAAGTTGGTCCATTTTATACAAAAGTCAAGGATATCATGCTTGGTTCAAGTGATGGCATGATAAGTGGGGATATCCATTTATTAACAAGTCATGAAACGGGAATATATAATAACAAGTCATGAAGTAATATGAGATAAGATTCATCAAGTATCATGTCATGTAATATCAGTAATGTAGCATAAACATGAACAATGTATCACATGTGTATAGAGGTTAAAGTCCAAAATCAGAAAAGGAAACAACTAAGTTAAATAGTCAGAATTAGTCGACTAGGTGGGAGATTAGTCGACTAATAAGGGTCTTCAGTCGACTAATAGTCCGCAGGAGTCGACTAAAGTGGTTTTCCAGAGAGTTTGGTGGTCGACTTGGGTTGGAAGGGTAGTCGACTTGGTGAACTATAAGTCGACTAACGGGTACGCAAGTCGACTAAATCTGTGATATAAAAAGTTGGGATTAATTTCCGGGACATGTTAGTCGACTAGGGTACTATGTATAGTCGACTAGAGGTCTCTGGTCGACTAATAATTTGGGATAAGTCGACTAGAGCCGAAAGTTGGAAATTTTTTTGGTTCAAGGAAAATTAGTCGACTAGGGGTCAAAATGTAGTCGACTAGGGGGTCTAGTCGACTGGTAAAAATGGGTTAGTCGACTAAAACTGTGAAAATCAGAAAAGCTACGTTTCAACTAAAGTGGGTTAGTCGACTAGTCTCTAGGTCAAGTCGACTAATCCTGGATAAAACAGAAAACAGAACAGAATTTCAGGTGGTTGTTTGTTGGTCTAAAAATGGGATTTTTATGACACAAGTGTATATGAGTAATCTTCACATGTACACAAAGAAGTGATCTAGTCTTGGTGAGTAAAAATACTCACAAGGAAAGGTTATTTGAAGGTTCTACGAGTCTTGAAGGATCGTTTGCCGACGATGTCACCAACTAGGTCTTTGGCGATACCTCCGACGAAGTGAGATGCGATCCAAAACCAAGAGTGTGGTAGCTTGAGAAGAAGATGGTGAAGGCTTTGAGGTGGTTGGGAGTTAGGGATTGAGATGGAGAAGTGAAAAAAAAAGAGAAAAGAATTGTAAAGGAAGGTTTATATAGGATTTGATTTTTGTAAAGGGGATGAAATTAAAGAATTGGAGAGGGGTTTTGTGCAAATAGGGGAGGATGGGGTTGTCTCCCTTGGCCAATGGTGGCCGGCCATGGAAGAGAGAGAAAAAGAGAGGCATTAATGGGGAAGGGTGTGGAAATTTGGATATTTTGGAGGAGAAGATATTTTGGGAAGTTGGTGGAAGGAAAGAAGGAAAGAAAAAGGAAAAAGAAAAAGGAAAAGAATTTGTAAAAGAAAAGATATTTTCTTAATTTTGAAAAATGAAAATATTGAAAACACTGATTCCCGGGTTTAAATCGAGAATGCGGAAAACATTTCGGAAAATACCGAAATCGTCCGAAATTCAAGTGTCTCGGAACGACTCGTAAATTTCACCAAAAATCAATAATAATATATGAAGACGTATAGTGAAATCCGTTTGAAGAAATACTTTATAGTTTTATAACTAAAATTCCCGGAATCAGTTAACTACCGACTCCGTTGGAATTTTCATAAATTTATAAAATGCTAAAAAAAAGTATTTAGATAAGAAATGTCATTCTAAGAAATAATGTCTAAAAGATTCTCTTGACATTCCTAACTGTTTGGGAATTAAAATTCCAGGAATCGATCAGCGATACTGGTCGACACCGGTTTTGAAGAAATTCATTTTAATTCTAGAAAATTCCAGAAATTCACCTAAAATCTAATACATTAGAAAATGATATTTGAAATTGAAATTGGTCAAATACGGGAAGTAAATCGAAAAATACGATCGAAAATCAGAATACGCAACTTAGTACGTATTTCGGAAACGGGGTATTACAACCTACCCACCTTACAAAAATTTCGTCCTCGAAATTTCATAAGGTGAAGGGTAACAGGAATGGTAACAGATAGATAAGGCTAGGATGAGAGATAACGAATAGAAAAGAGTAAAAGGAAAGAGTCTTACCAATCAAGATGAGAAGAGTTGAGGATAACGCTGTCGGATGACGTCCTCTCGTTCCCAAGTGGCCTCTCCTGGCGCATGGCGGTTCCAAGATACCAACACTAAAGGTATGGCTTTGTTCTTCAGTGTCTTCACACTTCTATCCAATATGGCCATCGGCTGCTCCTGATATGATAAATCCGGTTGCAGTTCCAGCTCGGAGTGATCCAAAATATGGCTGTCATCCTTAACATACCTCCTCAACTGAGACACGTGGAAGACATTATGAACTCCGTCCAACGATGGCGGCAACGCCAATCGATAAGACACATCTCCTACTCGATCCAATATCTCGAATGGGCCGATATATCTCGGACTTAGTTTCCCACGAGTGCCGAACCGGATTACACCCTTGGTAGGTGAAATCTTCAAGAACACATGATCTCCAACTCCGAATTCCAATGGCCTCCTCTGCAAATCTGCCCAGCTCTTCTGTCTGCTCTGAGCTGCCTTGAGATGATCTCTGATAACTCTAACTTTCTCTGTGGTCTGGATCAGAATCTCTGGCCCCAATAGACTCCTCTCACCGACTTCATCCCAACAAATCGGTGACCTGCATTTCCTCCCATACAGTGCCTCAAAAGGTGCCATCTTAATACTTGCCTGATAACTGTTGTTATAAGAAAACTCAGCCAAGTGAAGATGATCTTCCCATGAACCCCTGAACTCAATCATGCAGGCTCTAAGCATGTCCTCGAGGATCTGGATGGTCCTCTCAGATTGTCCGTCTGTCTGAGGATGATAGGCTGTACTAAACTTCAGACGAGTTCCCAGACTCTCTTGGAGACTCTCCCAGAAATGAGATCTGAATCTGGTATCTCTATCGGATACAATACTGACTGGAACTCCATGCAGACGAACTATCTCCTTCACATACTTATCTGCCAGAACTTCTGTAGTCTGACCCACCCTGAATGGTATGAAATGAGCTGACTTGGTGAGACGATCAATGATAACCCACACAGCATTATTACCTTTGGGACTACGAGGTAATGCCGTGACAAAGTCCATAGTGATGTGCTCCCACTTCCATTCAGGTATTGGCAAAGGATGAAGAAGCCCAGCTGATCTCTGATGCTCAATCTTTATTTGCTGGCACACCAAGCACTTAGCTACAAACTGAGCTATCTCTCTCTTCATAGCATTCCACCAAAAGTGCTTCTTCAAGTCCTGGTACATCTTGTTTCCTCCTGGATGTATAGAATAGGCTGAACTGTGTGCTTCCTCCAAAATCTTCTGTCTAACTTCCCCTTGGGGAACACAAGCCTACCTCCAAAGTACAATGCACCATCCGGACGAATACAGATATCCGTTCTCAATCCAGCCTCTACCTGAGTTCTGAATGTCTGAAGTCTGGGGTCCTCCTTCTGAGCTTCCTTGATCTCTTCTATCAATGAAGACTGGATCTGCAAGGTCATAAGCTGTCCTGCCTTCTCAGCTCCTCGAACCACCATCAAGTCCAATCTGATAAAGTCCTGAATCAACTCCTTCTGTTGAGTGATTTGGACTAACACTCTGATCTCTGGCATCCTGCTCAGGGCATCTGGAACTGTATTGACCTTGCCTGGATGATATTGCAAGTCAATATCATAATCTGCCATAAGCTCCAGCCACCGTCTCTGCCTCATGTTCAGCTCTTTCTGTGAAAAGATATACTTGAGGCTCTTGTGATCTGTATATATCAGCACTTTATCTCCCAGAAGGTAGTGCCTCCAAATCTTCAAGGCAAAGATCACTGCCGCCAACTCCAAGTCATGAGTTGGGTAATTCCTCTCATGAGGCTTCAATTGCCTAGATGCATATGCTATCACATGATCATGTTGCATAAGCACACACCCCAGGCCTTTACCTGATGCATCACTAAAGATGACCATCCCTCCTCTCCCTGAGGGAGTTCTCAAGATAGGAGCTGAAATGAGCTTCTGCTTCAACTGCTCGAAGGCTGCATCACACTCCTCTGTCCAAATATACCTTACTCCTTTCCGGGTGAGCTGGGTTAACGGAGCTGCAATCCGAGAGAAATCCTGGACGAAACGTCTGTAATATCCAGCTAGTCCAAGAAAACTCTTTATCTCCGTCACCGTCCTCGGAACTGGCCAATCCTTTACTGCCTGGACTTTGCTCGGATCAACTGAGATACCTTCTGCTGACACCATATGTCCAAGAAATGCTATACTGTCCAGCCAGAATTCACACTTACTTCTCTTGGCATGAAGCTGCTCCTGCTGAAGTGTCTGCAACACAATCCTCAAGTGTTCAGCATGCTCCCTATTGTTCTTTGAATAGATCAAGATGTCGTCGATGAAAACAACAACAAATTGATCCAAGAAGGGCGAGAACACTCGGTTCATCAAATCCATAAACACTGCAGGGGCATTAGTGACTCCGAAAGGCATAACAAGAAACTCATAGTGGCCATATCGGGTCCTGAATGCCGTCTTCGGTATGTCCTCCTTCTTCACCCTCAGCTGGTGGTAACCCGACTGTAAATCCAATTTGGAGAACACACGGGCTCCATTAAGCTGATCAAATAGATCATCAATCCTGGGAAGGGGATACCTGTTCTTGATGGTGACCTTGTTCAATTCCCTGTAATCAATACAAAGTCTCTTACTACCATCCTTCTTGTTGGCCAACAGTACTGGAGCTCCCCATGGTGAAGTACTTGGCCTAATCACTCCCTTATCTGAATACTCCTGCAGCTGCTTCTTCAGGATCTCCAACTCCGTCGGTGCCATCCTGTACGGAGCCTTGGATATAGGTGCTGCTCCTGGAATAGTCTCGATGGAGAACTCAATCATCCTGACAGGTGGCAGTCCTGTGATCTCAGCAAACACCTCCGGGAATTCATCCCACACCGGCACCTTCTGCTTCTGAACCTCCGAAGAAGTAATCTGAGACTTTCCCTTGGTGGTCTTCACTTCTCCACTAAACTGGAACTCTGGTTGAAGTGGAATTCTAAACTTGATCTTCTTCTCCCTACAATCAATCACAGCATAGTACTGACTGAGCCAGGTCATGCCTAAGATCACGTCGTACCCTTTGGTGTCTAGTACGAGCATATCTATGGCCATGGTCTTATCACACAGTTCTACTGGACAATCAGTACACACTCTAGATGATATGACTACCCCATTCCCTGTACTTATCTCCCATTTGTGGTCTAAAACCTTAACAGGTATTGAATGTAAAGCCACAAATTTATCTGAGATATAACAGTGAGAAGCACCTGAATCGAAGAGAGCGAGAACAGGTATTGAATGAACTCTGATGTTACCTGTAATCACTTCCTCTGAAGCCTCTGCCTCTTCTGCTGTCAGAGTATAAGCCTGACCTCTGCCACGCCCTGCTGCAGTCCTGCCTCCTCTCTGGACTGGGCGAATGACATGCTGTGGAGGAAGGGGAAGAGCTCTCCTCATTACTGGCCCCTGGTTCCTCTGCTCGAGATGCCCTGGTACTGCCCGCTGTCCACTCGGTCCTGGAAGTGCTGGCAAGGTCTGGTTAGTCATCCCCAATCTCCTGTGTGGACATGCCTCTATGGAGTGATCTCTGGCTCCACACACCAAGCACAGTCCATTTGCCCTCCGGCAAGTCTGTCGAGTGTGCCCTGGCTTCTGACAATGACTACAGAATACCAGTGGTTGGGCTGACTGATAAGGTGCTGGCCTGAAAGGTTGCCTCATCTGGATCTTCGCTGCTCTGAACGGGCCCCCTCTTCCCATAGGTACAAATGGCCGCTTCATGACCTGCTGTCTCATCTGATCCCCTTGCTCCTTCTCAAACCCACGCTCCACCTCCCGAGCGATGGTGAGAACCTCTACATAGGTCTTCAGCTGCTGGGGCATCAGATACATCTGAATCTTCATCTGTAGACCCTGCTGAAACCTGCTCGCTCGCTTCTCCTCGTCCGTCACCATATACGGCGCGAAGCGGCTCAGTCGAAGAAACTCCGCGGCATACTCGTCCACGGACTTGTTCCACTGCTGGAGCCTGATGAATTGCTCCTCCATATCTTTCTGTGCCGTAGCAGGGAAGAAGCGGCTGTAAAAACTCTTGGAGAAGGCGTCCCAAGTAACGGGCTTCTCCAGTCTAGCCTCCTCTGCGAGCCACCAAGTTCTCGCAACATCCTTTAACTGAATCTTAGCTACTTCAACTTGGCTCTCCTTCGGGACACGGGCTGCATTCAGTAGGTCTGTCGTGTCCGTCAACCATTGCTCCGCCTCCAATGGTTTCTCGCTCCCCGTGAATATAGCAGGCTGTAGTCTTCTGAAGTCCGATACATTCCCGGGCTTCTGTTCCTTCGGGGCTGCTAACTCTTGTCTAAGGAGCTCGGTCTGCTGCTGCTGATTTTCCATCTGCTGTTGCTGGTTCCCCAGCATGGTCTGAATGATTCTCAGGACATCAGCATTCTCTCCTCCTACGGGTCCATTGGGCACCTGCCCGATGTTGTTACGACCCGATCGTCTCTCCATACCGTATGATAACTGGAATTGGAAACAATTGAAAGGAGTTTAGGATACGAAGGAATTGATCAATGAAGGAAGCAAGAAGGACTCTATAACTTTGTACATTGTAGTTGGCATAAGCAAATTACTAGAATTTGCCACTTGATTGTACTTTAGGTTTGAGAGCCCAGGCTCTGATACCAACCTGTAACGCCCCGATTCCACGGATACGGGGACGTCACTGCGACGTATATACGTAGGTCAGAAGAAGCCCCCACGTATATACGCTAAGCATAAAAGTACAATAAAGAAACAGAGTACAACACAAAGCGTGGTGTATACAGTCATATGCCAACTATAGAAGTACAAATACAAAGTTATACAAGTTATGATAACTGTTACACTTTACAAGTGATATGTATCACAACCAAGTCCAAAAGAATATATACAAGGATATACATAAGGTGCTCACATAAGAGATGGAGACTCGTGAGCCAAAAAGAGGAGTACGGCACGAGGGAACTAGAGCTGGTCAGCCTGCTCACTGAAGTATGCCTGATCTTCCGTGGAAGGATCCACTTCGTTCCAGGTCTCGGAATCTGAATATGCAAATCCAAAGGATCAAGACATATATACAATAGATAGCTACAGCCAAGTGGCTAAGGGACGAGTACAAGTAAGATGGAACTATATAAGGTATATCAACTAACAGATATGAAAAGCATGAAGAGATAAAGTCGTACTATAGATCTACAATTAACGCTTTATTATTATTATTACTTGTTTTACTCGGATATCTAGCTATGTGGTCCAGCGTCCCAGTGCACATAGATCCATATCATAGTAATACAAGGTTGTTGTTGGAAATCAGCGGTTGTATCGACGAACTATGTTTACAGTGGACCCCGTACATGCCCGGGATAACGGTCCAGGATTGTTCCGTTGCTTGGTGACGGAAGCCAGCCGCTAGGCTATTCAGGAGGGACTTATGTATGCCCTTATCAAGATGGTACCAGTAATACAGGGAGCAAGCACTCCCCTCGGTCCCCTGGAGGCCCACAGGTCAGACCGGAACATGGGTTGCACAACACTCCTAAAAGCCACTGTAAACACGAACACATATCGATATCCGCATGTTTTCCCCCGACCCAATATAAGTTGGTCCATTTTATACAAAAGTCAAGGATATCATGCTTGGTTCAAGTGATGGCATGATAAGTGGGGATATCCATTTATTAACAAGTCATGAAACGGGAATATATAATAACAAGTCATGAAGTAATATGAGATAAGATTCATCAAGTATCATGTCATGTAATATCAGTAATGTAGCATAAACATGAACAATGTATCACATGTGTATAGAGGTTAAAGTCCAAAATCAGAAAAGGAAACAACTAAGTTAAATAGTCAGAATTAGTCGACTAGGTGGGAGATTAGTCGACTAATAAGGGTCTTCAGTCGACTAATAGTCCGCAGGAGTCGACTAAAGTGGTTTTCCAGAGAGTTTGGTGGTCGACTTGGGTTGGAAGGGTAGTCGACTTGGTGAACTATAAGTCGACTAACGGGTACGCAAGTCGACTAAATCTGTGATATAAAAAGTTGGGATTAATTTCCGGGACATGTTAGTCGACTAGGGTACTATGTATAGTCGACTAGAGGTCTCTGGTCGACTAATAATTTGGGATAAGTCGACTAGAGCCGAAAGTTGGAAATTTTTTTGGTTCAAGGAAAATTAGTCGACTAGGGGTCAAAATGTAGTCGACTAGGGGGGTCTAGTCGACTGGTAAAAATGGGTTAGTCGACTAAAACTGTGAAAATCAGAAAAGCTACGTTTCAACTAAAGTGGGTTAGTCGACTAGTCTCTAGGTCAAGTCGACTAATCCTGGATAAAACAGAAAACAGAACAGAATTTCAGGTGGTTGTTTGTTGGTCTAAAAATGGGATTTTTATGACACAAGTGTATATGAGTAATCTTCACATGTACACAAAGAAGTGATCTAGTCTTGGTGAGTAAAAATACTCACAAGGAAAGGTTATTTGAAGGTTCTACGAGTCTTGAAGGATCGTTTGCCGACGATGTCACCAACTAGGTCTTTGGCGATACCTCCGACGAAGTGAGATGCGATCCAAAACCAAGAGTGTGGTAGCTTGAGAAGAAGATGGTGAAGGCTTTGAGGTGGTTGGGAGTTAGGGATTGAGATGGAGAAGTGAAAAAAAAAGAGAAAAGAATGTAAAGGAAGGTTTATATAGGATTTGATTTTTGTAAAGGGATGAAATTAAAGAATTGGAGAGGGGTTTTGTGCAAATAGGGGAGGATGGGGTTGTCTCCCTGGCCAATGGTGGCCGGCCATGGAAGAGAGAGAAAAAGAGAGGCATTAATGGGGAAGGGTGTGGAAATTTGGATATTTTGGAGGAGAAGATATTTTGGGAAGTTGGTGGAAGGAAAGAAGGAAAGAAAAAGGAAAAAGAAAAAGGAAAAGAATTTGTAAAAGAAAAGATATTTTCTTAATTTGAAAAATGAAAATATTGAAAACACTGATTCCTGGGTTTAAATCGAGAATGCGGAAAACATTTCGGAAAATACCGAAATCGTCCGAAATTTAAGTGTCTCGGAACGACTCGTAAATTTCACCAAAAATCAATAATAATATATGAAGACGTATAGTGAAATCCGTTTGAAGAAATACTTTATAGTTTTATAACTAAAATTCCCGGAATCAGTTAACTACCGACTCCGTTGGAATTTTCATAAATTTATAAAATGCTAAAAAAAAGTATTTAGATAAGAAATGTCATTCTAAGAAATAATGTCTAAAAGATTCTCTTGACATTCCTAACTGTTTGGGAATTAAAATTCCAGGAATCGATCAGCGATACTGGTCGACACCGGTTTTGAAGAAATTCATTTTAATTCTAGAAAATTCCAGAAATTCACCTAAAATCTAATACATTAGAAAATGATATTTGAAATTGAAATTGGTCAAATACGGGAAGTAAATCGAAAAATACGATCGAAAATCAGAATACGCAACTTAGTACGTATTTCGGAAACGGGGTATTACAACCTACCCACCTTACAAAAATTTCGTCCTCGAAATTTCATAAGGTGAAGGGTAACAGGAATGGTAACAGATAGATAAGGCTAGGATGAGAGATAACGAATAGAAAAGAGTAAAAGGAAAGAGTCTTACCAATCAAGATGAGAAGAGTTGAGGATAACGCTGTCGGATGACGTCCTCTCGTTCCCAAGTGGCCTCTCCTGGCGCATGGCGGTTCCAAGATACCAACACTAAAGGTATGGCTTTGTTCTTCAGTGTCTTCACACTTCTATCCAATATGGCCATCGGCTGCTCCTGATATGATAAATCCGGTTGCAGTTCCAGCTCGGAGTGATCCAAAATATGGCTGTCATCCTTAACATACCTCCTCAACTGAGACACGTGGAAGACATTATGAACTCCGTCCAACGATGGCGGCAACGCCAATCGATAAGACACATCTCCTACTCGATCCAATATCTCGAATGGGCCGATATATCTCGGACTTAGTTTCCCACGAGTGCCGAACCGGATTACACCCTTGGTAGGTGAAATCTTCAAGAACACATGATCTCCAACTCCGAATTCCAATGGCCTCCTCTGCAAATCTGCCCAGCTCTTCTGTCTGCTCTGAGCTGCCTTGAGATGATCTCTGATAACTCTAACTTTCTCTGTGGTCTGGATCAGAATCTCTGGCCCCAATAGACTCCTCTCACCGACTTCATCCCAACAATCGGTGACCTGCATTTCCTCCCATACAGTGCCTCAAAAGGTGCCATCTTAATACTTGCCTGATAACTGTTGTTATAAGAAAACTCAGCCAAGTGAAGATGATCTTCCCATGAACCCCTGAACTCAATCATGCAGGCTCTAAGCATGTCCTCGAGGATCTGGATGGTCCTCTCAGATTGTCCGTCTGTCTGAGGATGATAGGCTGTACTAAACTTCAGACGAGTTCCCAGACTCTCTTGGAGACTCTCCCAGAAATGAGATCTGAATCTGGTATCTCTATCGGATACAATACTGACTGGAACTCCATGCAGACGAACTATCTCCTTCACATACTTATCTGCCAGAACTTCTGTAGTCTGACCCACCCTGAATGGTATGAAATGAGCTGACTTGGTGAGACGATCAATGATAACCCACACAGCATTATTACCTTTGGACTACGAGGTAATGCCGTGACAAAGTCCATAGTGATGTGCTCCCACTTCCATTCAGGTATTGGCAAAGGATGAAGAAGCCCAGCTGATCTCTGATGCTCAATCTTTATTTGCTGGCACACCAAGCACTTAGCTACAAACTGAGCTATCTCTCTCTTCATAGCATTCCACCAAAAGTGCTTCTTCAAGTCCTGGTACATCTTGTTTCCTCCTGGATGTATAGAATAGGCTGAACTGTGTGCTTCCTCCAAAATCTTCTGTCTAACTTCCCCTTGGGGAACACAAAGCCTACCTCCAAAGTACAATGCACCATCCGGACGAATACAGATATCCGTTCTCAATCCAGCCTCTACCTGAGTTCTGAATGTCTGAAGTCTGGGGTCCTCCTTCTGAGCTTCCTTGATCTCTTCTATCAATGAAGACTGGATCTGCAAGGTCATAAGCTGTCCTGCCTTCTCAGCTCCTCGAACCACCATCAAGTCCAATCTGATAAAGTCCTGAATCAACTCCTTCTGTTGAGTGATTTGGACTAACACTCTGATCTCTGGCATCCTGCTCAGGGCATCTGGAACTGTATTGACCTTGCCTGGATGATATTGCAAGTCAATATCATAATCTGCCATAAGCTCCAGCCACCGTCTCTGCCTCATGTTCAGCTCTTTCTGTGAAAAGATATACTTGAGGCTCTTGTGATCTGTATATATCAGCACTTTATCTCCCAGAAGGTAGTGCCTCCAAATCTTCAAGGCAAAGATCACTGCCGCCAACTCCAAGTCATGAGTTGGGTAATTCCTCTCATGAGGCTTCAATTGCCTAGATGCATATGCTATCACATGATCATGTTGCATAAGCACACACCCCAGGCCTTTACCTGATGCATCACTAAAGATGACCATCCCTCCTCTCCCTGAGGGAGTTCTCAAGATAGGAGCTGAAATGAGCTTCTGCTTCAACTGCTCGAAGGCTGCATCACACTCCTCTGTCCAAATATACCTTACTCCTTTCCGGGTGAGCTGGGTTAACGGAGCTGCAATCCGAGAGAAATCCTGGACGAAACGTCTGTAATATCCAGCTAGTCCAAGAAAACTCTTTATCTCCGTCACCGTCCTCGGAACTGGCCAATCCTTTACTGCCTGGACTTTGCTCGGATCAACTGAGATACCTTCTGCTGACACCATATGTCCAAGAAATGCTATACTGTCCAGCCAGAATTCACACTTACTTCTCTTGGCATGAAGCTGCTCCTGCTGAAGTGTCTGCAACACAATCCTCAAGTGTTCAGCATGCTCCCTATTGTTCTTTGAATAGATCAAGATGTCGTCGATGAAAACAACAACAAATTGATCCAAGAAGGGCGAGAACACTCGGTTCATCAAATCCATAAACACTGCAGGGGCATTAGTGACTCCGAAAGGCATAACAAGAAACTCATAGTGGCCATATCGGGTCCTGAATGCCGTCTTCGGTATGTCCTCCTTCTTCACCCTCAGCTGGTGGTAACCCGACTGTAAATCCAACCAAACCTCCAGCATGTAATTCTCAAGAATGAAAATTCATGAGGGACGTACGAGAAATTCGTAGCTTACATAATCTAAATAGATATCTGTCATGTAACAGAAATCTGTCCATCTCTCGAGTATGCTCGTCCCGTAACACGATATATATTTCTCCAAAGTAAGGACGTGACTCATACTCATACTCTTCTCCCAATCTTTCATACCCTGTCCCTTCTACGCTCACAGCTACTAATATCATTACTCGTCGACTGAGTGCATCAACGACCTTGTTCTCAACTCTTATTTTGTACTTGAGGACAAATGTGTAATGCTGGAGGAATTCCACCCACTTACTACGTCTTGCATTTAGACTCTTTTGGGAGTTGAGATCTTCAGCGCCTCATGATCCGAATACAGCACAAACCCCTGTGGTAGTAGATAATGTGTCAATAGCGCAAAGCCTAAACAACAGCATAAAATTCATTATCATATGTAGAATATCACTGTCTGGTGTCATTTAATTTCTAGCTAAAATCGATAACAGAATGATTTTCTTAACTTAGCGCACCACCTATCGCAAGTAGGGTGTAAATGGGTCGGGTTCAGATCGGATTCGTGCCATATTCGAACCCAAACTCGATAAGGATTTCGGGTTCGGAGTCGGGTCGAAATCTCTTCTTTCTTATCGGGTTCGGGTCAGATTTAGATTTTAAATAGGTGTATTAAAGTTTCAATGAGAGTTATTTTTTAAAGTGTATTTCAGTTTTATTAGATGCAGAATTAAAATTATATACTTTGCTTTTATAAGAATATAAACAAATTCTTATTTTTATAATTTTATTAATTAAATATAATGAAATGTATGGTGATAAGTACCATTTTATAACATTTACTCTTTTTTGGGTTTGTTATCGGGTTTCGAGTTTGAAATAGTAATACCCGACCCAATAAGGATTTCGGGTCTCGTTTTTATATCCAAACCCGACCCGTTTGTAAAAGATCAGATCGGGTTTTCGGGTACCATTTACAGCTCTAATCACAAGTCCCGATGCATCGCATGTTACTTCAAATATTTTTGAAAAATCTAGTATACGCATGACAGGAGCTTCAATCATCAACTTTTTTATTTCTTTAAAAGCCTTGGTGATGGCATGAGTCCATTAAAATTTCTTATTCTTCAAGTAGTCAGCTATTGGTGTCATGGTAGCGTTAAAGTTTCTAATGAACTGACAGTAGAAAGTGACTAACTCATAAAAACTCCTAACTTTCCTAATCGTCTGGGGTTGCATAGTTCTTATTTTTATAAGACTAAGATCACGCTCGCAATATGTTAAAAAAAAGGATCTGTTAAACTTATCTATGACCACGATCCCAATATTAAAAAAAAAATCTACTAAACTTATTTTTGGCATCGATGTCCTCAAAAAAATGCCACCAGGAAGTCAAGGCTCGAAAGTCTTTTCATAAAATACAAAAGAGACAAGATGCAACAGAACTATTATTTGTTTCGAAAATCATTTCATTATATTTCATTCCGTTACATCTAACGAATGCGATACATTAAGTCCTTTTACACTTACGTGTTTACACTTTGAAAAAGAAAAAAGAAATTCAAATCCATAAAAAAACAGTCGTCCATTTATATCCATGCCTCGTCTCCTAAACAAGCAATCCTACAGGGCAAGAAAGCCTATGGGATTCAACTGTTATGTTGATCACTATTCTGCTGCAGTATTGTTACGCGTCAACCAGATTCCAGAGAAGCAAGACCCAGTCACCACTTCCTCCTCTCCTTCTCCTTCCTGCATTTGATGGAGAGTGGAGAAGATAGAATGATGTCGCGATAAGAAAAGAACTTTGAAGAAATTATGGTTCTCTTCTTTGAGGTTAAGGCTTTTCTTCCACATATTTCCCCTTATTTATAGATAAAAGGAAAGACTCAACTGTCCATTCAAATTTCAGAGAGTGGAAATATCCACCATCGATTCAAAATCTAAAGAGTCAGTTCATATCTCGAGATTTTATGTCAACAGAAAAGCAGAAGATCATTTATTGTTGCAACTACAAGTCACAATCCTCATATAAAAGAATGCGACCATGAGACACTGTTAAAAAGGATTGTGATCATGATCGCGGTCCTTATTATAAAGAGTGCGGCCATCTCTTCTCCCACTATTACGAGGACTGCTACTCGTAACAAAAAGTCCAAGCGATGGAAGATGACATCAATAATGTGTGATGAAAACAATAAGTATTCCAACTATCAAAGATCACGATCCATTAATAAGCAATAAGAACATATCTGAAATAAATTACATAAAGTACTACTGAAACTCTTAAATGAGAGAGGAGACTCTCAAAATAATTATAGAGGAACATGATTCGAATCTGTTGCATCTTTAGCACGCAAGAGAAGAGAAGCAGCCAAAATAAAAGGCACAAGATCTCTTATTTCTTTTTAGCATGTCCGTAAACTCTAGTTTGTGAAAAGCCGATAAAATTTATTTGTCAGATTTGAAAAAAGGTAAAATTAGAAAAGAAAAAAATATAAGTTAGTTATATGCTAAAGCCCAATTTGATATGGACCACCTGGGTGACGTGACTTGTGGCTGAGGCAGAAATAAATTCGTAATTGACGTTTTCTTTAATTAATTGAAAAGAGAGGAGCCCAAAGTTAATTCCCTGTAAAAAAAATATTTGAGCATTATGCTAAATCTCCTAGTCACAAAAGAGAGTAAATTCAATATCAATATTTCAAGAAGAACAAAGCAACAACAACAACAACTAAGCCATTTGTCCCAAGTATTTGGGTAGGTTAGATGAACCAAAAGAGAATCACGACGGATCGGGCACATGGATCAGCTTTCTCCACTCATTCCTATCGAGTAATATGCCTTCACTAAGACCTTTAGCCTCTATATCTTGTCGTATTATCTCCATTCATGTTTTTTTTAGTCTCCACTGCACTCTTTTAACTTGCCCTAAATTGATATGCTCTACTCGCCGGACCGGCGCATCTATAAGTCTACATCGCACATTATCAAAACATCGTAGGCGGTTTTCTCTCATATTCTCTTCCATAGAGGCTACACCTATCTTAGTACGAATATCCTCATTCTCGCTTTATCTCTCTGTGTGGTACCACACATCCAACGAAGCAGCGCATCTCTGCTATACTCATCTTCTGGGCATGATATCTCTTTATAACCCAACATTTTGTGACATATAATAAGGCTGGCCTAATAGCTGTGCGCGTCGGAAGAGATCACAATTGCAAAATTCTTTTGATTGAATCGAAGATTACAACGGATACCATCCGATTACAAAAGAGAGAAAATCTCAGGGTTGATTCTCCTTTTTATTTAAAGCTGGGTTCATGTGGATGTGGAGAGTGAATCTTGTTCTCCATTGACTAGCCGAACGTCAAGTTTTTCTTGTGAATCATCTCTTTGGATCTACTGTGGAGTAGCACAGCTCCTATCAGTAATAGAATCTCAAAGAGATTTAAAGAACTTGAACTTAACAAGTTAACAGAAAGAGTTTAACTCTTCTCAGGCTACAAGAGCTTCGAGGTCGAACTCTGCTGAGGTAGCTCTCCTCCTCTGCCCATGGCTTCTTGGATTCCTTCATCAGGACTCTCCTTCTCAGCCCTTTTAGAAGAGGTCCCCTCAGAGCCTCTTTTAGAAGAGGTCCCCTCCCCCCGGGCCCCTTAGAGAGGTCCCCCTGCCGTCCTCCTTCTTCTCTAGCTATTCATAGCTATTTATAGAGGAATTGGGGTGTAACCAACCCTTAAATCTCTCCATAATGAGAGGGGGTGTAACCAACCACTTAAATCTCTCCATAATGGGAAGTTATTCCCTATTATGTGGAGAGAAAATGGGGTATAACTGACTAAGTTCGTGGCTGTCAGTTATAGCAGAAATGCGGGTCTCGCGCTGGACGCGGACCTCGCTTTGATGTTGAGACGCGGAGCTCACAGGCTCGCGTCTGTGTTAGAACGCGGAGCTGCTCAGGCTTGCGTTTGAGTTGAAACGCGACCTTCGCGTCTGACGATTTTCGCGTCTGACAAAGGATGCGAGGTCCGCGTCTGGCGACCTCCGCGTTTGACTGAGAAAGGACGCGAGGTCCGCGTCTGGCGATCTCCGCGTCTGATATTGGAACGCGAGGTTCGCATCTGGCGACCTCCGCATTTGACATTGGAACGCAAGGTCTGCGTCTGGGAAGTTCGCGTCTGGGAGGTTCGCGTCTGAGACTGGAAGCTATCTCCGCATCTGGGAGGTTTGCGTCTGAGGTTTTGTCCGTAGTAATTTTTTGATAGCCTACAGAACCCCCTCCAAAGTTTTCGATATTCCGTGGTGGACTGAGACGGATTTCGGAATACTTTGGACTTCAATTGAATCAGAACTTCCTATAATCAGACTAGCATTCTTCTGAGAGGCGGTCTCGAGCTTGATCTTGTCTGGATTTTGATCTTCGTGAGTGAACTATTGAACTGCTTGAAGCCTCCAAGACAGATCGTTTGTAATTTGATTGTCGGTGTACTGTTGAACTGGTGGAGTTGTCAATTGCTCTTGCCAGTGTACTATTGAACTGATTGTAGTAGCAGAGATATACTCTTTGTATTGGGGAGAGGATGCAGCTCTCACAGGCGCAGTTCTCGCACACTGATCAAGTGGAGACGCGAACTTCACCAAAGTTGAGACGCGACTCTCATTGTTGTAGAGACGTGGCTCTCAATTTCTATAGAGACACAACCTTTACTTGCTGTTGAGACGCAACTCTTAAGTTCATTGAGAGCGGCTCTGTACTTGATATGCGAAGTTCACGCTCAAAGCTTCTTTGAAAGAGTTTTAATTGCCAGAGGTATGATATTAACTTGGCAAATTAAATAACTCTACTGGGAGAATTTGAGAAGGTTACTGTCAGAGGTGTGATGTTTAACTTGACAGTGGGATCATGACTTGTGAATTGAACAAGTTTTGTGGACTTGTTATTCTATTGATGAGAATAACAAGTGGAGTTTGATCCGCTGGGAATTATGTCAGAGTCTATCGTCAGAGGTTTAGTATTAACTGAAAAATCACTTAGAGGGGGGGTGAATAGGTGATTATGCTAATCTAATGAACTTAATGCGGAATTTAAAAACTAATTGCTATTAACAAGAGATGCACACTCAAACAAGCCAAGCAATTATGAATGAACAATATGAATTGATGCAAGGCACAAAGTAAAGAGAGAGAGAGTAAGAGCCAAGGGATCAAGCGCAAACAACAAGATATGTTTCGAGGTTCGAGCACCCAGCTCTACATCCCGCCTTCACCCAGAAGGATTTTAAGTCCACTAGCTTGTCCACAAAGGACTCCCACAAAGAGAACCTCCACCGAGGATTTGGGGCAATCACAATTATAAGGAGTACCCAACTCCTCTCCTTACAAACTCAACCTCCTCCTTGAGGCACAACTCCAAGCCAACAACAATCACCTCACAACTTGAGGGATTAGCACAAACCAATACAAGGATCACCTCACAACTTGAGGGATACAACCCAAAGGCACAAAGCCAAGAAAAGATTGGGTTTACAACTTGGTGGTCTAAATAACAACCACAAACAATCTCTTTCTCCCATACAAAGATCCTATAGAATAAGAAAGTAGATGTAGCTCAAGTGTGGAGAAAACCAATGGAATGGAAATCAAAATCACAAAGAAAATCCTTGGGAAAAACTGAAACCAAGATATAGAAGTTGAATCAAAATCTTTTCCCAAAAACCCTTTCTTGATTTTTCAAACCCTAGCAAAAATACCAAATAGATTGTTCAATTTAAATCCAAAAACTTCTTTTGATTGCTGTGAAAACACCAGAGAGTAAGGAAAAATTCGCACAAAAAATCTTAGAGAAAACTGGCCATTAATGGCGTATTTATAGCCCCCAGAAAAATATAGTCGTTGGCAGCAGAAACTGCCAAAAATACCCTGCCGGTCGACCGTGAGGTCGACCGTCCAACGGTCACATTTTGACCGTTGCCAACTACCGGTCGACCGCCCGGTCGACCGAAACAAACAGAGAGTTGCCTGCATGCAGTCGGTCGCCCGTGCGGTCGACCGGACCATGTGGCAGCCAGCGTGCATGTATCCGTGCACGTCGGTCGACTGATACGGTCGACCGGCTACTTGGTGCGGTCGACCGTAGGGGTCGACCGACCTAGCCTGGCAGAGACTATTCTGGTAAGCAAAAACATGTAATTTTTAATCCTAAAAATTTCCATTAAATCTCTAAAAATCTACAAAAATAGTTTTATCATTTTTCATTGAAATACAAACTTGTGTTAAAAAGTTTAACACAAATCTCAAACATTTTGATCTATATTTGTGTTATAGAAATTTTGCCAAAAACCAAAACTGTATTTTCTAAAAACTTGAATTTTTGAATAGAAAATACGTTTTGTTCAAAACTCATCCAAATACAAAAACATGATATTTAAACAACATTTAGGCATGATGTATATGGATATAATCCTATATACATGAAACATATATATATCCATGTTTTTGACATTAATTCCAAATATGTTTTGTTAAAAATACCAAAACATAAAACACATGAATAAGTAAGTCAAAACTAAGTTTGTCTAGGAAATTAAGCATGCATGTATATAGAACAAATCTAATATACATTAAACCATGTAAACTTGTTTTGATCTATCTATTCATGAAAACCAAGATCGGTTAAACCTAAAACCGAAAATCAATATTCAAAACATGAAACGTGTGTGTTGTGAACTTGAGCATATCATACTATTCTAAACTTTACAATTTGGATCTAAACACAAAACTAAATTATGGTACCGAAGTCTTCTTGTAGAGCACAATCTCCAAGCCGACTCGGTCCAAAACTCTTTGATCCACCGAGCAAGTGCTATATATGATCTTTGACGCTCGGGCTCTTGAATCAACATGTGAAAGCTTCCAAATCATCTTGTTGAAGCTAATCACCTACTAATAACTTGATTAATGATCTGAAACTAAAATCACAAGATTATTAGTACACATAACTACATGAGCTAATCATCATCAAAACTAGAGTGGAAGGCCTTTGGGCCAACAATCTCCCCCTTTTTGATGATGACAAAACTCATGGAGTTATATATGCATGGATCAAAGTTAAGCTTCAAAGAAGCTCCCCCTTAACTCATGCATAAACCAAATAAACAATAAATATGCAATGAATGCTCTTAAACATGAATGCATAGAAATGCATAAACAATAAAAGGCTCTAGATACCAATGAAATGTTCAAAAACAAAACATACTCTAGATACCAATTACAACACATGCTCTAGATACCAATTAAAATTAAACTAAATTAAATTTAATATATGCAAAAACATAAACATGCATATATAAACCATAATCTTTCTCCCCCCTTTTGTCAATCATCAACAAAGGGGTAAAAATCAAAACAAAACAAAATCTTCTCCCCCTTTTTATTACAAAGAAACAATCATCAATAAAAAGGGTAAAAGCAAAACCAAACCAATAAAATTTTCTCCCCTTTTTTGTTCGAAACAACGAATTAACAAAAGGGTTAATAAAGACAATGTTCTCCCCTTTTGTCTAAAACAAAAACAATACCAAATAGGGGTGACTATCAATTAAGATATCAAGTGAAAATTTGTCAAAAAATAGCATCTTGATACCAATTGAAAGGAAACAAACAAAAATTATTGATACCAATTTTAAGCAAAACACATGAAAATCTTGATAGCAATTGAAATTAAACATAATAAATTTTGAATGTCTAAACAAAAATTTTGATACCAATTGTAAATATTTTTCATTTTGAACATATGATACCAAATTTAAATTTTCAATCATAAAGTATGGGAGTGAAAAACAAATACCAATTGAAAGATGAAATACAAGTTTTCTCCCTCTTTATGAATAACCAATTAAAACAATGCGTAGGCTTGATACCAATTTAAAAGTAATCAATTGAAACAAAGTTAAAGCTCAAGCACTAGCATAAACAAGATTTTGTGCTTAATGATATAGGGATATAATAAGCACAAATAAAACATATATATGTATGAAAAATAGATACCAATTGAAATTGATATTCTTGGAATTGAAAGCATACATACATACAAAATATATGAGTATACAAGAAATGTCAAGATTGATACCAATTGAAAGAATTCAATGATACCAATTGAAATAACAATAAGATTGAAATGTATATCTCATATAACTACCTCCCAATCATGGTTTAAGTTTTAAATGATTTTCATTTTAAAGCATGCATGGACATGATCTCCCATCCAACCGCCCATAGATGGTAGGGGTTTTCAAAATTAGGTTTGAAAATATGGTACGTTTGAAAATCTCTACCATAAGAAGAATACGAACTAATTAAATGGGAAATCTTGTTAACTAGTACGAAATCCTTCAAGTAAGGAATAAAACAAAATTATTTTTCATGAAACACATGTAAATCACATGATCACTAAACACTCAAAATCCACAAAGTCCATATCATAGTCTCATGAAAACAAATCATGAGTAAACTAATAAAGTGAGTGTACAAATATAATGTGACACATATCAACATGAAAATATTCAATTAAGCTCATATGAAATTCCTTAAAAACATGAAAACATGAAAAACTAGATTTTCATTACCAAATGAGATTACCTAAAAACATGAAAATCATCAAAACGATTCAAACTTCAAGGCATATGTATGTCATGTAAAAACTAAAGTATACATACATATCCTAAATATAATGAGTCCACAAAGGTATATGCATGAAGGCACGTGGCTCAAGGATGTACATGTATAATCAATAGTTTGGACAAGATAGACATATACATGAAGTTAAACATAAATACATGGAAACATGAAAAACTAAATTTTCATTAAAACAAATTTCATTTCAAGGTATATGTATGATTTGTCAACTCAAGAAGTATACATACATATCCCTAAACACAATTGAGTCCATATATATAGATTTGCATGAAAGGCAAATGACTCAAGGGGTATACATGTATATCTTAAAGTTTGGCAAAATTACACATATACATGAAATGAAAACTCATACACATAAAACAAATCCAAAATAGGAATACAAGTTTAAAATGCATGAATCATCAAAACTAGGCTATACTAGCACATTTAATGGGTACAAATAAGCATCCAAGCACAAACATATATAAAGATTTATTTGTGTCCCACTACATGTACAAGTATAAATTCTAGTCTTAATGAAAACTAACATCTAAACAAGTAATCAAATCATTAAGTATAAAACGGGATATAAATCAACATGAAAATCATAAACATGATCATTATGTAAATGCATGTGCATTAGATCTAGGGCATACATATTAGTTTAAACAAGGTGAGAACACTAAATATAGATCCATATAAAACATGGGTGTCTCAAGTAACTAAACATGTATAATACTATTCTAATCAACATGACATAAGCATAATGAACAACAAACATTAAAACATGCTATAAACAATAATATGAAAAGCATGCAAATAAAAATGGGAGTTAGAGAATGATACCAAAACCGATGAAGGCACTCTCTAGTTCTCCAAACCAATGGTGGTCCTCCTCCACCAAACTCCCCTTGAAAGTGATGCATCCAAATGATTTCCTTTAAGCTTGGAACGCATCCACTCCAAGGTACGGCAACTCTCACGTGATGCGAGAGCCCACACCTACATCAAAAATTTTAGGGGTAGTCTTTGGTACCCATTTTCTTTTGGGTCCATAGGGGTTAGTATCTTTTCTAACCCAAACAAGATTATTTGCTAAATTTTCAATATGTAAACGATCATAGCAAAATCTAGTAAGGTGGCCTTTTCGATCACAATGTGTATATGTGTACACATGGGCATACATAGTGTGAAGTTTGTGATCGTGATGAGCATGTGTATGCCGTGGAGGGTGTGCATGCAAAGATGGACCTTGTTTCTTGCGAACCAAGGTTTCCAAACGTGAATGATTCAATGTGCATTGGCTCAAAGTGGAGCCCAAACAATCTACACTTTTCTTCAAAACATTTATGTCATTTTCAATAGTTGAAGATAAAGTGGAGCATGCAATAGGAGTGCTAGAACAAGAAGCTATACTAGCATGACAAACATGAGAATATATATCAATTTTTAAAGATTCATTTTTCTTTAAAACCAAATCCAATTCTTTTGTAATGAAATCAATTTCATTTTTCAAAACAATCTTATCTTTTAAAACAGAATCCAATTTTGATGATAAAACCTCATTGTTTTTCACAACATCATCACAATCATTTTTGCTTTTTAAAACATCAATCTCTTTTAGGGCAAGGTCTAGTTGAGATCTTAGTGAGTCACGTTCACTAGTAATCTCTTCCTTCTCTTGCAAAACCGTTTCAAAAGTTGAGCACAAATCCTTCATTTCTTCTTATAGTTCAAGATTATTCTTTTTCAAAAGATTATATTTTTTCAAAAAATTTTCAAGTTTAGATGCAAGTTCTACATTTAAATTTTGAACTTCAAAACATCCATGGCAATATGAACTAGAGCTATCATCTAGTTGAAAATCCGAATGTACCTCAAGGGAGTCTTTCCCTTGGACCATGAGGCAATGCTCGTCGGACTTGTCTCTCCTAGATCTCCTCAACTTGTTGATAATCACGAGTAGCTCGGGAGACGTCAATATGTTCCAAACTGCAAAAGCCGAGTCATAACGATCAAACACATATAAAAGATCTTCATTGAGAGATGCTCTAAGTGTTTTAAGTGCTAATGCATTGGCCTTTTTATACTTGCTACTATTAGGGAAGGATTCCATAGTGGAGGCTTGATAAACTAGATGTCCTAGTTTTTTCAAATGGCTACTCATATAGGCCTTCCAAACATCAAGTCTAAAAAAGTCAAACATAGGAGGGCTATCCATGAGTGCAAACTAAATGTGTACAAATGAACAATGCAAATGAAGATTAGCAAACCAAGATCTCACTCCTAGGTGATTAAACCTAATATCAGGAGCGTAGGCTCTGATACCAATTGAAAAATCACTTAGAGGGGGGTGAATAGGTGATTATGCTAATCTAATAAACTTAATGCAGAATTTAAAAACTAATTGCTATTAACAAGAAATGCACACTCAAACAAGCCAAACAATTATGAATGAACAATATGAATTGATGCAAGGCACAAAGTAAAGAGAGAGAGAGAGTAAGAGCCAAGGGATCAAGCGCAAACAACAAGATATGTTTCGAGGTTTGAGCACCCAGCTCTACATCCCCGCCTTCACCCAGAAGGATTTTAAGTCCACTAGCTTGTCCACAAAGGACTCCCACAAAGGGAACCTCCACCGAGGATTTGGGGCAATCACAATTACAAGGAGTACCCAACTCCTCTCCTTACAAACTCAACCTCCTCCTTGAGGCACAACTCCAAGCCAACAACAATCACCTCACAACTTGAGGGATTAGCACAAACCAATACAAGGATCACCTCACAACTTGAGGGATACAACCCAAAGGCACAAAGCCAAGAAAAGATTGGGTTTACAACTTGGTGGTCTAAACAATAACCACAAACAATCTCTTTCTCCCACACAAAGATCCTATAGAATAAGAAAGTAGATGTAGCTCAAGTGTGGAGAAAACCAATGGAATGGAAATCAAAATCACAAAGAAAATCCTTGGGAAAAACTGAAACCAAGATATAGAAGTTGAATCAAAATCTTTTCCCAAAAACCCTTTCTTGATTTTCCAAACCCTAGCAAAAACACCAAATAGATTGTTCAATTTAAATCCAAAAACTTCTTTTGATTGGTGTGAAAACACCAGAGAGTAAGGAAAAATTCGCACAAAAAATCTTAGAGAAAACTGGCCATTAATGGGGTATTTATAGCCCCCAGAAAAATATAGCCGTTGGCAGCAGAAACTGCCAAAAATACCCTGCCGGTCGACCGTGAGGTCGACCGTCCAACGGTCACATTTTGACCGTTGCCAGCTACCGATTGACCGCCCGGTCGATCGAAACAAACAGAGAGTTGCCTGCATGCAGTCGGTCGCCCGTGCTGTCGACCGAACCATGTGGCAGCCAGCGTACACGTATCCGTGCACGTCGGTCGACTGATACGGTCGACCGGCTACTTGGTGCGGTCGACCGTAGGGGTCGACCGACCTAGCCTGGCAGAGACTGTTCTGGTCAGCAAAAACATGTAATTTTTAATCCTAAAAATTTCCATTAAATCTCTAAAAATCTACAAAAATAGTTTTATCATTTTTCATTGAAATACAAACTTGTGTTAAAAAGTTTAACACAAATCTCAAACATTTTGATCTATTTTTGTGTTATAGAAATTTTGCCAAAACTAAAAACTGTATTTTCTAAAAACTTGAATTTTTGAATAGAAAATACGTTTTGTCCAAAACTCATCCAAATACAAAAACATGATATTTAAACAACATTTAGGCATGATGTATATGGATATAATCCTATATACATGAAACATATATATATCCATGTTTTTGACATTAATTCCAAAATATGTTTTGTTAAAAATACCAAAACATAAAACACATGAATAAGTAAGTCAAAACTAAGTTTGTCTAGGAAATTAAGCATGCATGTATATAGAACAAATCTAATATACATTAAACCATGTAAACTTGTTTTGATCTATCTATTCATGAAAACCAAGATCGGTTAAACCTAAAACCGAAAACCAATATTCAAAACATGAAACGTGTGTGTTGTGAACTTGAGCATATCATACTATTCTAAACTTTACAATTTGGATCTAAATACAAAACTAAAATATGGTACCGAAGTCTTCTTATAGAGCGCAATCTCCAAGCCGACTCGATCCAAAACTCTTTGATCTACCGAGCAAGTGCTATATATGATCTTTGACGCTCGGGCTCTTGAATCAACATGTGAAAGCTTCCAAATCATCTTGTTGAAGCTAATCACCTACTAATAACTTGATTAATGATCTGAAACTAAAATCACAAGATTATTAGTACACATAACTGCATGAGTTAATCATCATCAAAACTAGAATGGAAGGCCTTTGGGCCAACATTAACATGACTAGTACTCTGCTGGGAATGAAAGTTTGCTGTGTGATATTAACATAACAACGATTGATTTTGTGATCCACGCAATTTAAGTGGACCTGTCATTCTATTGAAAAGAATGACAAGTGGGATTGAATTTGTTGAAGATCCATGGAGATTATTACCATCAAAGGTGTAATGTTAACGTGACGGGTTTGGGTTTGCAAGTTGAGCAAATTGAATTGTCAGAGGTGTGATATTAACTTGACAAAGATGTGGGTTAGAGATGTGATATTAACTTAGCACCCTGAAAGTCTCATTTTCACTGAGAAAATTGAGAGAAGATCATTGTCATAGGTGTAATGTTAACTTAACAATGAAATGCATGCTAAAGGTGTGAGTTTAACTTAGCATTGAAAGATCTCATTTTCACTGAGAAAATCGAGGAGATCACTGTCATAGGTGTAATCTTAACTTAACAGCGATTGATTTTGCGATATGAACAACTTTGGTCAGAAGTGAACTATTAATTTGACCAAGAGATTCTGCGATTTATGCAGTTTGGTGGACTCGCCATCTTATTGAAGAGGACTAACAAGTTGAAATTTTGGTCAGAGGTGTGATGTTAATTTGACCAGGATATGTCTTACGAGTGGAGCAAGTTTGGTCAGAGGTGTGATGTTAACTTGACCGGGATTTATCTACTGTTAGAGGTGTGATTTTGAACATAACAGTATTTTGAGTGGACTTGTCATTCTATTGAAGAGAATTGACAAGATGAAGTTTTACCCTCAGGGAAACATCAAAGCCTTACTGTCAGAGGTGTGATGTTAACATGACAGGTTCGATTGAGAGAAATAACTGTTAGAGGTTTAATGTTAACTTAACAGTAAATATGCCAGAGGTATAATGTTAACTTGGCATGTTTGAGCTGTGATTATTTCACTGAGAAAATAGTCACAGGCTTTTTGTGGTCCTACCATTCCATGGATGGGAATTGGTATGAGATTTTGGAGGGAATTTTTAGAGAATGAGTTGTCAGAGGTAACTGTTAACATGACAAATATTGATTTCCTTAGACAATAAAGATTTACTGTTAGAGGTGTAATATTTAACATAACAGTAATGGGATTTTGCGATTTAAGCAATTTAAGTGGACCTGTCATTCTATTGAAGAGAATGACAAGTAAGACTAGACCCGTCGGGGATCTAAATATTTCTTTACCGTCAGAGGTGTGATATTAACTTAACGGATCAGATTGAATCTTGTCAGAGGTGTGATATTAACTTGACAAGGATGTGAGCTAGAGGTGTACTGTTAACTTAGCTCCATAAGAACTTCAGTTTCATTGGGGAGATTGAAGATATCACTGTCATAAGTGGTGTTAAACTTGACAGTGGAGGTAATGCTAGAGGTGTGATGTTAAACTTAGCATTGGTCATCTCGACTCCGATATGGAAGTTCGAGGGAAAATCACTGTCATTGTTGTATTGTTGAACTTAACAATGAATTGGATGCTAGAGGTGTGATATTAACTTAGCATCGCTCGTCTCAGCTTCGATATGGGAGCCTGAGGAAAAATGACTGTCAGAGGTTTAATATTGAACTTGGCAGCAACTTAATCACTGTTAGAGGTGTGGTGTTAACATAACAGTAGTTTGTCAGAGGTGTAATGTTAACATGACAGTAGTTGGTTTGCGATATGAGCAATTCTGAGGACTTGTCATTCTATTGATGAGAATTGACAAGTGGAGTTTGAAATGTCAGAGGTGTAGTGTTAACTTGACAATCATTGATTTGTGATATGAGCAATTTTGAGGACTTGTCATTCTATTGATGAGAATTGACAAGTGGAGTTTGGAATGTCAGAGGTATAGTGTTAACTTGACAATTTAGTTGATTTGTGACTCCATGTAGAGGAGCGACAAGTGAAGCTTGTACTCGCTGGGGAGTATTGAAACTTTCCATTGTCAGAGGTTTGATATTAAACTTAACAATGATTGTATTTGTGAACCTACCACTCTATGGAAGAGAATTGGTAGGGAATTTTGGTGGGAATTTTAAAATGAACTGTCAGAAGTTTAATATTAACGTGACAATCATTGATTTCCTAGAGATATGCAAAATTCGCTGTTAAAAGTGTAGTATCAATATAACAGCGAGGATTTTTAATGAGTTTCATTGTCAGAGGTTTAATATTAACTTGACAGAATCCACTGGGGATTGAAAAATCTGGTTTGTCAGAGGTTTATTGTTAACATGACAAATCCCAGTTCATTTCATTAGGGAGATGAACACAAGTATTTTTGTAATCCTACCATTCTGTGGGTGAGAATTGATAGGAGATTTTGGAGGAGAGGATGGGACCAAGTCCCTCAAGGTTTTTAGCAAACCTTCTACTCAGGTTCGTGTTTCCACGTCGGAGAAAGGACGTGAGGTCCGTGTCTGGCAACTTCCGTGTTTGATTGAGAAAGGACGCGAGGTCTGCGTCTGTCGACCTCTGCGTCTGACATTGGAATGCGAGGTCCGTGTCTGGCGACTTCCGTGTTTGATTGAGAAAGGACGCGAGGTCTGCGTCTGTCGACCTCTGCGTCTGTCGACCTCTGCGTCTGACATTGGAATGCGAGGTCTGCGTCTGGCGACCTCCGCGTTTGACTGAGAAAGGACGCGAGGTCCACTCTGGAACGCGAGGTCTGCGTCTGGCAACCTCCACGTTTGACTGAGAAAAGACGCGGTCCACGTCTGCGCGACCTCCGCGTCTGGCGACCTCCGCGTCTGACATTGAAACGTGAGGTCTGCGTCTCTTGGAGGAGTTTGAGTTTGAAGCCTTACAGGCTAAAAACTGACGGCTCAGTCATCTGAAAGTTGCAGTGACAATCAAATAGCACCGCCGAGATGAACTGCTCGCACCCATGGGATGAGAGATTCTCAGTTCATATTTGAACATGGCCGCTTGGGGCTGAACGCGAACCTCGCGTTTCTGAAGTGAAACGCGATGATCTCATTCTGGCGTAGCCTCCTGCTTAACGCGTGTCTTGCGCTTTTGAATAGAAACGCGAAGGTCATCTTTTAATACTGTCAGCGACTCTCGCACGCTAAGGTCATGTCCTGGCGCGGCCTTGGGCTGAACGTGGGTCGCGCGTTCTCGCGTTTTGGCACAGCTTGAGGCTGGACGCGAACTTCACATTTTGGCGACGAAACGCGCAGCTCCTGAACGCGAGCATCGCGTTTTGTTGCAGAAATGCGGGGCTGAAAGCGAACTTCACGTTTGGTGCCGAAATGCGGTGGTGAAAGCGAGCTCTGTTTGCTGATGGAGAACTTGACGTCTTTATCGACGATCAGCAATCTGTTTGGCTCGCAGGAGTTGATGTGAACCCCCTGCAAATCGAGTTTGCTGAGCCTTGGAAGGAGTTTTGCGGCGAGATTTGCCTTCATTATCATTGGCCTCGCGGGTCTCGTAGGAGACATTGATGCGGGCCACATATGCTGTTGTGACCACTCTTGTTTGCTGACGATGAGTGCAATGCCTTCGCCGTCTCTCGGCATTCCGATTTAGTCACCGAGGTTATTGAGAACCCCCGGCATCCGGAACTGAAAGTGCCTTGATAAAAGGATGGAAGAGAGATTGGTCTCTATTGCCATCTTAACAGTGGGTCATGGCGCGGGTCTCTGAAAAGACGTTGGGGCTGACCATGTTATCTCCACGGGAGACTCCTAAAGCTTTGGGGGAGTTCAACTTCTCTTAGTCAAATTCGATCACAAGCGATTCGACTGTGAATCCAAGCATCTTGACGTCAGCTTGCGCCACTGCTTTCTCGTTGGTTGAGAAAGAACATTAATTCCTAGCGGAGTCGCCATCTTTTGTACGCGTTGGAAGAGATACACAATTGCAAAATTCTTTTGATAGAATAGAAGATTACAATGGATACCATCTGATTACAAAAGAGAGAAAATCTCAGGGTTGATTCTCCTCTTTATTTAAAGCTGGGTTCATGTGGATGTGGAGAGTGAATCTTGTTCTCCGTTGACTAGCCGAACGTCAAGTTTTTCTTGTGAATCCTCTCTTTGAATCTACTGTGGAGTAGCACAGCTCCTATCAGTAATAGAATCTCAAAGAGATTTAAAGAACTTGAACTTAGCAAGTTAACAGAAAGAGTTGAACTCTTCTCAGGCTACAAGAGCTTCGAGGTCAAATTCTGCTGAGGTAGCTCTCCTCCTCTGCCCATGGCTTCTTGGATTCCTTCATCAGGACTCTCCTCCTCAGCCCTTTTAGAAGAGGTCTTCTCAGAGCCTCTTTTAGAAGAGGTCCCCTCCCCCCCGGGTCCCTTAGAGAGGTCCCCCTGCCGTCCTGCTTCTTCTCTAACTATTCATAGCTATTTATAGAGGAATTGGGGTGTAACCAACCCCTTAAATCTCTCCATAATGAGAGGGGGTGTAACCAACCCCTTAAATCTCTCCATAATGGGAAGTTATTTCCTATTATGTGGAGAGAAAATGGGGTGTAACTGACTAAGTTTGTGGCTGTCAGTTATAGCAGAAATGCGAGTCTCGCGCTGGATGCGGACCTCGCTTTGATGTTGAGACGCGGAGCTCACAGGCTCGCGTCTGTGTTAGAACGCGGAGCCGCTCAGGCTTGTGTTTGAGTTGAACGCGACCTTCGCGTCTGACGACTTTCGCGTCTGACAAAGGATGCGAGGTCCGCGTTTGGCGACCTCTGCGTTTGACTGAGAAAGGATGCGAGGTTAGCGTCTGGCGATCTCCGCGTCTGATATTGGAACGCGAGGTCCGCATCTGGCGACCTCCGTGTTTGACATTGGAACGCAAGGTCTGCGTCTGGGAAGTTCGCGTCTGGGAGGTTCGCGTCTGAGACTGGAAGCTATCTTCGCATCTGGGAGGTTCGCGTCTGAGGCTTTGTCCGTAGTAATTTTTTGATAGCCTACAATAGCAGTCCGATAAAACGTTCCCTTCAGCCATAACAGAATATTACGATCGTATAAAACTCCTGTTACGCTCCTCCATTTCAACCAGCCAGCTTGGATCTTATGGTTGACATCACTACCGATCTCCCCTTCCTTTTGGATAATAGAATCAAAGTAGTTAAAATGACTACTCATCGGTATTTCTTATCCATCTAGTCTAATAATACTATAATTTCGGATTTCTTGTTTACTGAATTTACACTCCATATACTCTGTTTTGGCCCTACTTAATCTAAAATCTCGAGATTCTAGAGTTTGCCTCCATAACTCCAATTTGGCGTTTACCCTAACTCTCGTCTCATTGACTAGGATAATATCATCAGCAAATAGCATACGCCACTGTATCTTATCCTGAATAGCTCTAGTAAGCTAATCCATCACTATGGCAAATAAGAATGGACTCAACGTAGATCCTTGATGCAATCCAATTGTGATAGAAAAATCTCTTGTTATGTCTCCATAAGTTCTGACATTTGTCACTACTCCATCGTACATATTGTTCACTTTTTCATCATTGTCCACCATAATCCCTCTCTTAGTACCTTATATTAAGTTTTTTTTCTAAATCAATAAAGACCATATGTAAATTTCTCTTACTCTCTCAAAATCGCTCTATAAGTTGACGAAGCAAATGAATAGCCTTTGTCGTCGATCGCCCCGACATTAATCCACTCAGATATTGTAACATTCTGCCTTAACCTGTGTTCAATTACCCTTTCCCAAAGCTTCATAGTGTGATACATGAGTTTTATTCTACGTTATTGTGAACGACTCTGGATATCACCCTTGTTCTTATAGAGAGGTGCTAAGGTACTCTTCCTTCACTTATTTGGCATCTTTTTAATTAGCCAGATCTTGTTAAAGAGGCTTGTCAGCCATCTCACGCCCACCTCTTCTAAACGTCTCCATACCTCAATAGGAAATCCATCCAGGCCAGTAGTTTCCTTGACTTCATCCTCTTCAAGGCCTCTTTGACTTCAAATTCGCTAATTTTGCGCATATAATTATGATTCATATCCTATCACTGAATGGTGAGGTCATCAAAGTCTTGAGTAGAACTACCATTGAACAATTTGTCAAAATACTCTCTCAATCTTTTTTTTAGATTTCTTCATCTCGAACTAAAACTTTCTAATTCTCATCTTTGACACACCTCACAGTACATAAGTTTCTAGTCTTTCTCTCCCTTATTCGAGCAATTATATATATATATATATATATATATATATATATATATATATATATATATATATATATATATATATATATATATATATATCATTTTCAACCTCTTTGATATCTAACTTCTCATACACTTCTTTGTATACTTTAGCTCTTACATTCTGAACAGCTTTTTTAGTCTCCTTCTAGGCTAGCTTATACCTCTCACAACTCACTCCATCACAATTTTTCTTCAAATCTCTATAACAATCCCGTTTGATCTTAATGACAACTTTTACCTCTTCATTCCACCATGATGCGTCCTTACATGGTGGAGCACTACCGCGTGATTCACCATGTACATCTTTACCTACTCTTTTAATGCAACTAGAAATTTTGTTCCATATTGTATTGGGATTTTCCTTGGCTTCCAATTTGCTTCATGTACTATTCGATTTATAAAAACTCATTGGTTACCTTCTTTTAACTGCCACCACTTAATCTTGAGATCAACTTACGTTTAATCTTTCTAAATCTCCTTCTAATCCGGACATCTAAAATTTAGAGTTTATGTTGGGTTACTACACTCTCACCCGGTACTACCTTACAATCCATACAACAACCTCTATCTACTTTTCTACTTAAAAAAAAATCTATTTGGCTCGCACTTGATCCACTTCTAAAAGTGATCAGGTGAGTGTTGACACTTAAAAAGACAAGATTCTCATTGGTCCGAACGATGTCTAAACTTGTTGACATTTACAAAAGACAAGGGACAGACGAGCTGAAGACCAGTTTTCACCCATCTCCAAGGGACAAGGAAGCGGTTTGGACTCCACTGATCCAGCAAGCAGAACAGTGAACCCGGATTGTTTCTAAACAGACCTCAGCAGGTCTAAAATGCTAGCATTTAGCATTACATTAGCCCAAGGGGATAGCCTCGTGTGAGAGGCTAGCATCATCCAGAGCATCGCCAGGAAGCTGACTGATAGCTTTGCCGAAAAGCCTCTTTTCGGACTTCGCTAGGAATTGCCTCTAGCTCCGCTATGAGCTTCAAAGCGGGCAGCTCCGCTATCAGCCTGCTATGGTCAACCTTTGACCAATCAAAATCTCCTGATGAGATTGGATTCAATCTAATCAAATCCAATCGGGATTCAAATATGGCAGGTGATTGCCGCAATCTCTTGACTCTCTTGAAACGAGTAAGAGGATCAAGGAGAATCCCCCAACAATATGGAAAGGATCAAAACAGATCAACCGACTTGCCATTTTCTAGCTCCGCAGAAGCTATCCTAGCCTCGCAGTAAGGCTACTTTCCAGATTCAAACAGATTCGGTTCAATCTGTTTCCATATCTTCAAAGGGGACGATTATACCCTTACTTTCCTTATAAATAGCCCGCCAGGGGTACAAGGAGAGAGAGAGACGAATACACGCACAGGAGAGACACACGCATACGGGAGGACTCCACAAGCAGAGGCTTCTTCACAAAGCACCGCGCGCTCTCGAATTCAGAGATCTTTTAGAGAATTGCTTTCTCTAACCAGGGTGTTGATACCCTAACGTCGTCCTTCCTCTCAAGGAATCTCCGGAACCAGGCGAGAAGGAATTCCTTATCGAAGGCGATTTTGAGAAGCAGCAAGAGGGTTCTACCAACCTTCTGTTCTCTGATTCCCCGAACCAGGCGAGAAGGGAATCTCATCGCTCGCATCGTCAAAGGGACAAAGTGGTCGCGCGCTGACCAGACTCCTATCGGCACATTTTCCCAGAATCTCTGAGGAGATCTACTTGTAATCTTTTGAGAATACTTGTAATTTAGCTCCTCAAACTTTTATTTGTAAGTTTTCCCCCTTTGCAAACATAATGGAAAACAAGGTGGCGACTCCGCTGGGGATTATATTCTCCTCTGCTGAGAATCAAGTGTCGCAATGCGACGAACAGACCTTCGGGTCTATCTCTGAATTCAGAAAAGCCGGTGCAGCCAGATCTTCTCTGGCTAAATCTTCAAGCAAAGTCTCTGCGGAGACGGAAAAGGTCCTCTGCGAATCTGCCGCAGTTCTCTGGCGCAACAAGGAAACATGCCCGCAGCCCAGATCCTGCACTTTTGAGAACCTGGTTATCCAGATCGATCAAGGAAGATTTGAAGAAGTCCTCTCTGGGGGTGGCCTGACGCTTCGAGCATGGAAGCACAGGAAGGTCTTCATGACCAAGGTTTCAAATCAGAAACCAGAGGCAGAATCTTGCCAGCACCCCACAGCCCCGCTTGTGGCTATTCAGGTTCCTTGCGAACCTAGGCGTCCCCTGTCAAGGCTGATATGGAAGCCTAAACAGGAGTCTTCAACCAAAACTCCCGGAGTAGTCATGCCGAGACTGCGCCTCTCCCGCGAAAAAAGGGTAAGATGCCCATCTGCCCTGACGATGCTGCCAGCCATGAAGTCACGACGGCAATCATACCGTCATCTGAATCGAGGGCAGCAAAGCCTCCTGTCAGCCTCGCTCGCACAAGCGAAGCTATTGTATCACAACAAATTCACTGGGTTCGCGGCCGCAAGGCTAAGACCACAGTGTTATCTGAGGTTGATCCCCTTCGCAGCAGAATAGCGGGCAAAGCACCACAGCGTGCTCCGCTCCCCGATTCATCAGGCACTAAGCTCGCACCTGTCGGCAAAGCTAGCGCCAAAGTACTATTCAGTACTAATCCCTTCTGCAGGGATAAGAAGAACGGAGCATCATCCCTTGTACGCTCCAGAAAGGCCTCTCCACGGGGTTGTTCAGGCTCTGTTGAGCCTAACCTGCGACAATTCTTGGCAAACAAACGGGAATTGGAGTCTCTCCAAACCACTTCTCCTTGTTGTCAAAGAGGATGCCGACTTGTGACAATCCATTCAGCCCATTGTCGGCAATATCCAATCAAGGTGGCACCTCCACACCGTCAATCGGTGTTTGACCGGTTGTCCGCACATGCCATAAAGAAACATCATGAAAAGAGTGCTTCGCGAGGCCCAGCCTTCGCGTCCGTCAACATGACCGGAAGAGGACGAGAGCGACACAGGGAAGGTCATACATCTGATGATACCCCTTTCGGCTCCCCAGATCCAGATTATAGCCCAGGCTTAGGTGAAGTCTTGGTGTGCGAAGAAGGTGTTTTCCGAAACACCAGATTCAGGGTAGCGATACCCTATAATTATGAGCAGCCTTCTTCCTCAAAGGCCCTAATCTCGCCACAGTTCAGACGATCACCCCAATCATCTGATGGAGAAGATGAAGACAGCGGGTATGCCTCTTCAGCAACAGTCAGTTCTGTGCGAACGGACAAAGCATCGGTTAATATGGCCGATAACGCCAATGACGATCTTCGTCAGCGTTTGGAAGCTCAGGAGCAGACCTCTAGAACTCAGCAAGAGGCCCTGGACAATATTCAACAGATGCTCGCTCAGCTCCTCAGCAATCGGAATGATGATACCGGGAGTAATCATGACGAGGAGGGACATCTCAGCAATGATCCGCCCAAGACGGAGAAATCCAAGGGAGGCTCTTCCCTGGATGCCGAAGTCCTTAAAGGCCTTCAAGCTCAAATCGCATCCCTAGCTCAGAGGGATGAATTAAAGAAGGTAGGGGCAGTCCGTCCTTATCCGCTGGAGTGGGATTCGGTGCCATATCCGCCAAAGTTCAAACCACCAACGTTGCATACGTATGATGGTAAGAGCTCGCCCAATCAGCACATCTACTATTTCCGGTCCCAGACCGGTAATGTTCTAAGCAACGACGCCATCATGGCTAGGTTGTTCATCGGCACCTTGAAAGGGGTGGCATTCGACTGGTTCCGAAGCCTTCCTCAGGGCTCTATCAATTCCTGGGTTGACCTGGAAACTCGGTTCCTCTCTCGCTTCTATGAGGATGACACCGAAGTGACCATGGACAAGCTCCTTTCCACTGTACAGAGGAAAGGCGAATCTGTCCGTGAATACATTGAGCGGTTCAGAAATCTATCTCTGATGTGCCCAGCAGGGATGCCATTACCCATGCTCTTACAGACATGCAGGCACAACTTCTTGGATCAAGTAGAAGTCCGCATGGGGGCTGTCAAAGCCCATACTTGGAAGGAATTGGTCGAACAAGCTGAGATAGCCGAGAAATCGGCTAAGAAGTTCGAGCCATCCGCCCCTAGAAGCAAATGGGGCGCGAACAACAAAGGGCGTAGCGATCTCCCGCAGTCTTCCCAAGCTAAAGGGAAGGAAATTATGTCCGTCAAGCTGACCGGGGACATGCAGTCAAAGGCCAAGAAGAGCGGCGTCAACAGCCAAGAGCCCAAGTTTCCTCCGAAGCAGTACTCCTTCAGAGATGACCAGGTGGTCACGATATTCCATCTGCTCCACAAAGGGAACAAAATGAAGCTACCGGATGCTCGGCGTCCCAATGAGATAGGGCGTACAAACGACCCTAAATACTGCCTCTACCACAGGATGATCCACCATCCTACTGACAAGTGCTATGTTCTCAAGGATAGAATTCAAGCTTTGGTCGACGCCGGAGTCCTCACATTGAAGACGGAACAGAAGAAAGTCACTGCCAATATGGTGACTCTTGAATTCGGCACTGCTCAGAAGGTCACAGTTCCCGACGGGACCTATCCAGCCCCCACACCGCGGTTGGAAGTCAAGCATTCTTCAATCATAGCTAAAGATGACAAGGGTCTCGTCCCCTTGACATTGGAGACAGGGGAAGTTATGTGGATACACCCTGACCTCGTCCAAGACGTACAGCGGACGTCGAAGGACTCCAGCAAAAAGGGCAAGTCTTGCAATGTCATCTCTGTCCTGCCAGATGATGGTAATCTTACTTCGGCTTCCCTCAGCGATTCAGAAGAAGAGAAGCATGCCTGTACAGCGCAGGCAGATGCACCTCAACAGACGGGCACCCGGTCTGGAAAATCATACTTAAGGCAGTATGACAAGTCTACTGACGAGATACAACAGCAAACGACGTCAGTACCAATGCCGACATCCACTCCAGTCCTGACCAAAGGGAAGGAGAAGCCTAAGGAAGTGCGGTTCGACCATGTGTTGAAGAAACCGCCAGGCCAAGGGTTAGCCACGCCCTTTCGCTTTGATATATTGGCCCACTTAGCCAATATCCCGGCTCGTATCACAATACACGAGCTCCTTCGTCTCTCTAAAGAGACAAGAGAGGCACTCAGAGATGCGCTGGCCAACTCGGAGTCCTTTCTGACATGCATGTCTGAGGTTCCTGGTGATGAGATGCGGCCTTCCTGCTCAGAGTGCCATCACGCACAATCCAAGGTGCCTGCTATTACCTTTACGGCGGAAGATATGCTTCTCAAAGACAACAAGCATGATCGACCTCTGTACTATACCGGATATATCGGTTCAACATGTATTGAAAGAGTACAAGTAGATCCGGGGTCTGTACTCAGCATCATCCCCAAAAGGCTCCTCTATTTCCTCGGCATACCATTGTACAGGTTGTTCGCAACCACCACTACAATATATGGTTTCAACGCCGGGAGCAGCCATCCGCTTGGAAAGATTCGGCTCCGCTGCAGAATCGGAAGCTTGAAGTCAGAAGTGACATGCTATGTCATTGATGCTGACACATCATATAACTTGCTGCTAGGAAGACCTTGGATCCATGCCAACTGGATCGTTCCTTCCACTCTCCACCAATGCTTCAAATATGTTGAAGATGATGCGACAGTGCGAACTGTCTTCGCTGAAAAGCAACCCTTCAAGGGGGTGGAAAACTACTTCACGGATGCTCTCCTATATCAAGAGGCTAGTGGAACGCCGGGAGAACCATTGCCAGACGATGATGAAAGTGGCAATGAGGCGGATTCGGAATCCGAAACGGGCACGCCAGCCATTTTGATTGGCGAGCCAATAGTGGCATGCTTTAATGATCCCCGATGTAAGATCCCTCCTGAAGAGGAAGGCGAATGGATAATTAATGATAATATTTCTTTTGATTATCCTGCGAGCATCGAGTCGATTAAATCCATTATGGATGGCTCTCTTCATATGCCCGTACATGAGCCGAGTGTGGCTAACACATCAGTGGAAACCATAGAAGGGGCCACGCTGGTAGTCCCTCCATCCAAGCAAGGTCAGGCGCCGATAATCTTCGGCAGAGCCCGGCCAGCGAGATTCTCAACTACAGACTCAAGCTCAGAGTCGGATGCTCCACAGTTCTTTCATTACGCGCCATCAGCGCGCCATATTATGAAGAAGATGGGTTACAACCTGAAGCAGGGAGCGGGCCTAAACTTCGGAAAAGGAAGACGCGGCTTGATGCGTAACTCCGTCCCAAGAGGGAAACCTGCAAATTACTATGATAGTACACGCAGGGGGTTAGGGTACGTCACACCCACATCATCAACAACAGTTCAGGTCAAAGGCGATGGATCGATCCCATCACAGTCGGCCTCATCCTCCGAATGGGATTCTGATGTCCGCATAGGAAGGATATTCGAAAGCCTCATGACCTCAAGCAGTCAATTAGAGCCCGCAGAAGCCACTGATGAGGAACCATGGGCCCAGCAATTAGACCTTCAATGGGAAAAAAGATTCGAACTGCGCAAGCCACCCACTGAAGACAAGGTGATGCAGGTCAATCTGGGAAGTCAAGATCATCCCAAACCCATCTTTATAAGTGAAAGCCTATCACTTATAGAAAAGGAAGAATTGATAATACTCATAAAAGAGTATATAGATGTTTTCGCCTGGAGCTATGAAGACATGCCCGGACTTGATCCACAGGTCGCTATGCACCGTCTAAACATCAAGCCCGACGTTAAGCCAGTCAAGCAGCAACAACGTCGGTTCCGCCCAAACATCATGGAGGCTATTGAAGCCGAAGTTCATAAGCTCATTGCTTGTGGCTTCATCCGGGAGGAACAACATCCAGATTGGGTGGCTAACATAGTCCCCGTCCTCAAGAAGAATGGGAAAATACGAATCTGCATCGACTACCGTGATCTCAATACGGCCTGTCCCAAAGATGAGTTCCCACTGCCCATCACCGACGTCATGATTGACAACACATGCGGGTTCGAGAGGATGTCTTTCATGGATGGCTTCTCAGGGTACAACCAGATCAAGATGTATCCTGATGACGAGAAGCATACTTCTTTCCGAACGCCATTGGGGATATACTGCTACACTGTAATGCCCTTCGGACTGAAGAACGCCGGAGTAACCTACCAGCGGGCGATGAGCATGATCTTCCGCGACCATCTCCGAAAGACGGTGGAATGCTATGTTGACGACATTGCCGTCAAAAGCCGCAGCAAAAATGAACATCTTCGCGATCTGAGAACGATGTTCGACATAATGCGGGCTCATCAGCTGAAAATGAACCCGACAAAATCCTTCTTGGGAGTGTCCAGCGGCAAATTCCTTGGGTTCATTGTCACATCAAAAGGGATCCATCTGGACCCAGACAAAGTCAAAGCCATACAGGACATGCATCCACCGAGGAACCTCAAAGAGCTCCGAGGCTTGCAAGGCAGATTAGCCTACATCAGAAGATTCATAGCAAATCTTTCGGGCCGTTGCCAGCCCTTTACCCGTCTCATGAAAAAGGGTACTGCCTTCATATGGGACCAAGCCTGTCAAGAAGCTTATGAAGACATTAAGAGGTATCTCACAAAACCTCCGGTCTTAGTGGCCCCTACATCAGGGAAACCATTCTTGCTTTATGTAAAAGCTCTGGACTATTCCCTCGGTGCACTCCTCGCTCAAAAGGACGACAATGGCCACGAGCAGGCCATTTATTATCTGAGCAGGACTCTCATAGGAGCAGAATCTCGCTACAATCCTATTGAGAAAGAGTATTTAGCTCTCGTCTTCGCTGTCCAGAAGACGCGACATTATTTGGTTGGCCAAACCATACATGTCATCTCCAGGGTGAACCCTTTACGTCTTCTCATGACGAAGCCAGGGTCGCTGAATTCAAGGTTGGCTAAATGGGCACTTCTGTTGTCTCAGTACGACATGACCTTTACTCCTCAGAAGGCAGTTAAAGGCCAGGCCCTTGCAGAGTTCTTAGCTGCTCACCCAGTTCCAGAACATTCAAAACTTCACGAAGACATCCCTGATGAAGTCTTCGAGTCTAATGCAACCTCAGCAGAGGAAGTGTGGCAGATGTTCTTCGACGGAGCATCGCGGATGGGCCCCAAAGGGAAAATTATTGCCGGGGTGGGGGTTGTGTTCATCTCCCCACAGGATCATATCCTTCCCAGAGCATTCTCCTTGACAGAATCGTGCTCTAATAATGTAGCGGAATATAATGCTCTGCTCATCGGCCTCCAGCTCGCCCAGGGAATGGGGGTACGTTACCTCGAAACTTACGGCGATTCAAAGCTGGTCATCAGTCAAGTCAAAGGCGAATATGAAGTCCGCCATGAAAACTTGGTGCCTTATTATCATAGAGCCATCGAATTGGCTAGCTTATTTGAAGGCTTCTACATCGGGCATGTGTCCCGATCTCAAAATACCAAGGCGGATGCTCTCGCTGCATTAGCGACGATGCTAGCCTTACCGGCCGATACCGAGTATCACCTCACAGTCGCAACCCGGCATCTCGTATGCTCCAAGCATATGCTAAGGATCCAAGAGGTCCATAATATCTCCGTGGATCTTGAGCCGAGGGATTGGCGCTTCCCCCTCATTGACTACGCTCTGCACGGTCTGCTTCCAGACGATCCCAAAGAAGCGGCGTCCATCAGACGAAGGTCGCTCCGTTTCTACTATGATCCCACTTTGAAGACACTCTACCGTCGTTCATATGACGGTGTCCTCCGTTGTCTCTCTCATTCAGAGGCACAGGAAGTGCTTAAAGAAGCACATGATGGCATTTGCGGAGCTCACCAGCCGGGTCCAAAGCTTAAAGACAGGCTGCACAGACTTGGGTACTACTGGCCGACCATGATGGCCGATGCCACCCAATATGCACGAAGGTGTAAGGCGTGCCAGGTCCATGCAGACTTCATACACCAACCTTCGGAGTTGCTCCACCCTACTGTTGCTTCATGGCCACTTGAAGCATGGGGAATCGATGTCGTAGGGCCAATCAGTCCCTCTTCAGCAAAAGGTCACCGGTTTATCCTGGCAATAACCGATTACTTCTCAAAATGGGCGGAGGCCACACCGTTGGCCGAAGTTAAAACCTCCAATCTGGTTAGCTTCATCAAACACCATGTCATCCATCGATTTGGTGTACCCAGACGGATCATCCATGACAATGGTCCTCAATTCATAAGCCAAGGATTCTATCGGTTCTGCGATAAATACCGAATTCAGAATGTGGCTTCAACCGCCTATAATCCTGCCGCCAATGGCTTGGCAGAGGCATTTAACAAGACAATCATCAAGCTGCTCAAGAAGTTTGTCTCCTCAAACAAGCGAGATTGGGACGAAAAGCTCGGTGAATGCCTTTGGGCCTACCGGACTACGGTTCGGACACCGACAGGCAATACGCCTTTCTCCCTGGTATATGGGTGCGAAGCGGTCATCCCATTGGAAATCCAGGTGCCATCATTACGAGTAGCCCTGACTACTAAAATGACATCAGAAGACAATGATCGCTTGCGTCTTCAAGAGCTCGAAGCCCTGGACGAGAAGCGGCTGCAAGCTCAGCAACACATCGAGCTATATCAGGCTCGGATGTCAAAAGTCTTCAATAAGAAGGTCAAGCAGAGAGTCTTCCACAAAGGAGACCTAGTCTTAGCCGTCAGACGACCGATGATTATGACGCACAAGACCAAAGGCAAATTTCAGCCTAAATGGGAAGGACCGTTTGTGATAGAGACAGTCTATTCAAACGGAGCATACCGCCTTACGACTGCAGAAGGCGACCTCCTCATGATGCCAATCAATGACAAGTTCTTAAAAAGTACTATCCTTAATCAAGGATCTTGCTCTCGATCAAGTTAACATTACACCTCTGATCGAGATCCGCGCGTCCGGAATGCGCACAAAGAGAGCCTCTCTCTTTCTCCAAGCATATCAAACCTGTTGATAGCTGGGGGTTTGCTTAAAATCCCAAGGGACCTGCTCCCACTTGATTCCCTCTCCAGAATCACCTACCAATTCTCATCCATAGAATGGTAGGACCACATATATTCCGCTGTTATGTTAACATTAAACCTATGACAGCAATCCCCTCATTTCTCCTCGTGAGAATGAGACCACCAAAATCACCTACCAATTCTCATCCATAGAATGGTAGGACCACATATATTCCGCTGTTATGTTAACATTAAACCTATGACAGCAATCCCCTCATTTCTCCTCGTGAGAATGAGACCACCAAAATCACCTACCAATTCTCATCCATAGAATGGTAGGACCACATATATATCTCGCTGTTACGTTAACATTAAACCTATGACAGTGATTCCCTCGTTTCTCCCCGTGAAAACGAGACTCTTCCCAAACTCCATTGCAATATTGAACTTAGTGGCGTCTCAATTGGTTACGTCATCACGACCTCTGAACCAGCAGACAGCTAAGTCTCAACCCGAGCCCTGTTGACATTTACAAAAGACAGGTCTCGATACTCGTTGACATTTACAAAAGACGGGTATCATCTATTTTGAGCTTGGTGGCGTCTTAATCGGTTATGTCATTGCGACCTCTGAACCAGCAGACAGCTAAGTCTCAATTCCGAGCCCTGTTGACATTTACAAAAGACAGGTCTCGATGCTCGTTGACATTTACAAAAGACGAGTATCACCAATTCTGAAGCTTGGCGGCGTCTCAATCGGTTACGTCATGGCGACCTCTGAACCGGCAGATAACCAAGTTTCATCCACCATTGAGCTTAGCGGCGTCTCAATTGGTTATGTCATTGCGACCTCTGAACCAGCAGACAGCTAAGTCTCAATCTCGATGCTTGCTGACATTTACAAAAGGCAAGTATCTCCCCTTTTAGCCCCGCAAAGGGCTGACCTCGAGACTGGCGACGTCCCATTTGGTTATGTCATTGCGACCTCTGAACCAACAGACAGCCATGCCTCATTATCCAAACAAACAAAGACGACAAAAGAAAGAATTTTTATTAAATTCCAAAGGGATGGGATACATCGAGGAGCCTATAGGCGTACATGATAAGATCGGATCCGATCTCCAAGCGAAGCTAGCCTCGTCCTCCTGTCATCAGAAGCCTGGGCCAGCGCCTGTGATCTTAGCTCAGCCTCATCGAAGTCCACCGCCTGAGCCAGACGAGCCTCGACCTCCGCCAAAGTCGCCCTCTGTGACGACTTCTGCCGCGCCAGTTCCTCACTCCGAGCCCTGAGCTGCTCAAGCCTCGCAGCCTCTTCATGACGCATCTGTGTAGCCTTGGATAAGAGGAGATTTGCCTTCCGGATCATCTCTTCAGCCCTCTTAACCTTATCTTCAGCATCAAGAAGAGCACTGTTGGAAGCGTCAATTGCACTCCCAACCTCTGCTTCCTCTGTCTCCAAGGACCTCAAGTCAGAGGAGATAGCCTCAGCAGCCTCTTGAGCGGCGAGCTGAGCCTCGCGTTTCTGGGCGACAAGACGTGTGAGCCGTTCATCAGCCAAAGACGCTGCGTCAGAACGATGGTAATGGCGCCATTCCTCCACGTCCTTCTCAAGGTCGTCTACCAGGAGCTCTAGAGCAGCAGCTTGATGGTATCCCTCAAAGTCCCGGATACACTCAATGCCACGGGAGAGGACCATCTTCAGCTTCGAGAATGGCACAGGCGAGCCCTTCAAGACTAGACCGATAGTCTGCTCCAAACTGTTATAGAAGCTGTCGACCAGATTACCGATGAAGTCATTCTCAGCTTCATCAACCCTTGAGACAACCTCGGAGCAGTCTACCATCCTAGTCGACACTGCCGCAGAAGAAGAAGCGGGAACATTAACAGCAGCAGGGCAAGCCAAAGGTGACCTCGGCGGAGTCCTCAGCGACACCAGCACGCCAGCCACCGCGGAGGTAGGACTGGCAACCACCTCTGGAGCAACAGGCTCAACCACCTGAGTTGGGGAGGCAGGGCTGGTGATCACCCTCAACTCCATACTCGCCGGCATCTCACTCGGGAGTAAAGGCATCTGTGGGACTGCCGTCTCCACAACCCCCGACCTCTCAGTTGTCATGGGCTGATAAGAGGGGAGGTCGCCATACAGCGCGTCCAACACAGCAGCATCCGCCGCGGTCGAAGCACTCGACTCGCCCTCTAACCTCTTAGGAGGGCCCTCCGCTTCCTTCGAAGCTGATGCACCTTGGGGACGAATACCTGCAACAAAACCAAGGTCAAAAAGGAGACGCAGCAAACAGGCGAAGACCAAGAGATCGTAGTCATACCGAAGGCCGATGTCACCTCGTCAGCCACATCGGAATCCAAGGGTCCCATCGGAAAGTTCTTACCAGACTCGACGTAAATGGCCGGCCCGCTCTCGCCCGCCGAGTCCCCTGCAGACCACTCAACAGAGCTTGATTCCACAGGACTTCCTTTGGAGGTCCCAACACCCGAAGGACCGACATCAGCTGCGCCACTCCCAGACTCTTGCGAGTGAGCGGAAGAGCTGGCTGCAGCCCTATAGGCGAATAGAGGATCATACTGGTCCCCTTGCTCCCCTTGCTCCTCAGCTCCTGCAACAAAAAGCAAATGATGAGTTATTTAAAGTGCGCTGAAGGCATATTGGATGGGGGCCAATCTTACCAGTAGTCGGTTTAGCAACCGACGGCTCAGCCACTAATGGAGCAGCAGAAGGAGGCGCAGCAGAGAGCTCACCCTCTACCACGATGGTAGGAGTCTGGCGACGGGGCCTCTTCGCCGACGACTTCCTACGGGATCCACTCCCACGCTTCCTCTTGAAGTGGACGTCAGAATCCTCTTCTTCCACTTCTTCCACATGTCGAGGGAGAGCTGTCCCCACCACACCAGAGCCGGCTTCACAAGCGTCAGCTTCACGGATATCAGCTCCTGTCCCCGCCTCAAAGCGAGGACTCCCTGCATCAGAAGCCCCGCTGTCATCTACAGCGATGCACTCCTCTATGCCAGGAATACGGACTCGTTTGCCCTCCATCTTATCGGAAGCCTTCTGCCTCATCCGATGAGAAATTAATTTCACACCCGAACGGTTGGCATTAAACCTAGCTGGTGTGGAGTTCGAAGCCGCATACCATTGGCAGAAACACAGGGTCGTCCAAAGGCCGGGATCCCTCGGCGGCGTGCGTAGCCACGCTCCAGTGTCATCCGCGGTAAAGAACCGCCAAGCACGAGCCCCATCAATGAGGCTCCCCATGAAAGCCAGGTCCGGATTGGGGTTGCCCACATACAACTGGTCATACCCAAATTGGCGGGCAAACCGGCTCGGGACGTAGGCTCCAGGTAGCAGGTATCCCCACTCCTGTACAGCAAATGCGAGGGCCGGATACAGACCGGCCACTCGAAAACACCCCGACTCATGGGAGACTGACCTGACTCCACATCATAGAATTCCTCGTTGTATCCTGCACCCCGCAGGCGAGGAAAACAACGGAACAGGCTATAAGCGTCATAACGACGCACTAACTTACGGGCCTCGGCCACATAAGTTTTCTGCCACGAACGGCCTTCAAAGCGACGGAGAAGCGCCGTTTGAACACCCTGCGGAGGGTCTTCCCCAGCTCCAATCAAACTGGGACAGTGCAAGGCGAACCACGCCATCAAGTAGGTGTACGGTAAACCTACCCTAGGATTGGGACCGTCACAAGGCAGGACGGCACCCTTCCCCCGCCTTGACGCCATTGGCCTGCAGAAAGCCTCCGTCAGTGCACGAAGGCCCCTCTGAATACAACATACCATGGCTGGGAGAAGACCCAGACGGTGGCCATGAACCAAGCGAACGGCAGGCAGCAGCACAGTCGGATGGACGATGTCACCCGAAGAAGAAGGCACGACACACTTCTTTAACCAGATGGTTAAGAAGCCGGCCAGCAACGCCTTGCGAGACATAGGCCGACGGGCCTGATGGTGAAAGCTCCGAAGAACATCACCCTTCCCGAGAGGACCATCATCTTCTGCCACGACGATGTCCTTTTCAGTATGCACCTCCATCCTTGCCAAGACGTCTTCTTCAGCAACTCCGCAATGAGCTGCCTCAGGCGCACTAGTCATATCCGGGAACAAGTAGTTCCCCCAGCTCTTCAAGCTCTTCGAGCTACCTTTGCCACCGGTGTGGATGCTGGAGCAAATGTGCAAATGGCACATCAATTCCCGATATGTCTCGAGCAGAGCAGGTTCCTGCTTCTCCAGAATAGCCAGCTCCGCCTCACAGGGAAAGTACTCTTCGTATGGAAGAGACCCGAAGGGCAAAGCAGAGATCTCCCGCATCTCATGCAGGGCCATACCCAACTCACCAACTGGGGTGAAGAAAGTCCCGAGGCCGGGCAATACAACTCAAGGATGGCGTAGAAGCACGCCACCTTCATCTCGATGCCGTAGCAGGTCGCCCTGACGGCCTCATGGAGGTTTAACCTCTCTAAGTCCCCCTCGAAATGGGTGAGGATATAGTTGGTCAACTCCGCCCACCACGATCTAGGAGGGTGGACCCAACCGGGAGTCCTGAAATCGGTGGCGGGGTAGTTCCCGTCAACTTCGCAGAACTGAGTGCCAAAGGTCGGCGCCGCAGCTGGGTTCTCTCCTACTGGAAGGTCCCGTGATACCTTCCCAGGGTATAGTCCCATTATGCTACGAGGATGGCCCGCCCTCGAGTAGCCGGACTGGAATGTCAACCTCCCGACACTTACAGACTCGGCGTTTAGGCTCACGCCCCACGCCATCTTCCGAGCCTGAGTCGCGCTCGCGAAGGAAGACAAAGCAAAATGCCGCTTAGTGGACGGGAGATAGAATCTCTCGCCGTCCAACTGGAAGATCCACTGGCCTTCACCGGCCTGCAGCTGACGATCAGGATCCGGTGCAGCATCCCCGAACATGAAGTCAGGCTTTCTGTAAGCCTGACGGTCGATATCTTCAAATGGAGCCGTAGTCAAGATGCTCCGCATGGCCTGCGGACCACCGCCCTGAATGAGCGTATCCCGTACAAGGGAACTCGGCTCGCTGAACAATGAAGCCTGCCCATAGAACTGCAAGCTGATGCTTCCGCCTGCTCGACTGGCTACACCGAACAGACTGTTCTGGAGGCCGGAGGCGTAATGTACTGCAAAAACAGAAATGAGCTATGATTAGTTCACCAATCAAGTGGATGCGAAAGCATAAAAATTCACTAAGGCATAGCCTCACCCAGCAAGCAGGGCCTGCAAGGCGATAGCTTTGAAAAAGCTTCACTTCATGGATAAGACTGCATCTTTGCAGAAAATATCCAAAGCGCCAGCTTCGCTTAAAGCAGGAAGTGACATAGCCCTAAGGGCTGACGTCATCAAAGGGGCATTATGGTCAAAAGTCATCATGACTGAGAGGACTTATTCAAGTCCTTTTCCTCAAACAGTACGGAGATGGCCCAAGTTATGGCTTCGTGCGAAAGCCCAAAGAAGAACTGTTCAGTTCTTACCTCCCTGGTGCAAGCAAAATAGGGAAGTTGAAGGGAAACGAGTTCCCTGATAAGGACAGATCATATTTGATCGTCCTAATGGCCGAGTATCGGCTTCAAAGGATGGAGACCACTCTCTAATCAGATCGGAAAGTTCCTTACCAGCGACAGGTCGCTCGATGACCGGAGAAGGAACGCCCTCCGCTGCAGAAGTCGCCACTTCTTTCCCCGCTCGTCTCTTGGGCGCCATTGAAGAGTTGCTAGAGTCCTCAAAGATCTCTGAATGAAAAGGAAGAAGAAGAGGAAGAGACAGAAAGTTCTCTGAAAAAAGGAGATCTTTTCCATGTTCAGCCCAATCGGGCTTTTATAGGCCAATCAGCGCCTGAAACGAGGCCTCGAAAAAAGGGCCCATGCCGCCGTTTCGAATTAATTCGAAACAGCGCCCGAAGCGCCTTCCCGAGAAGCGCCGGTTTAACTCTACTAAGAGTTAACTTCGCACTGGTGCAAAAGTGCGGACTTCGCGCAATCCTTCAAGGACTTAACCGAAAGGTTTAAATTAGCCCTCTAAAGAGGCACTGACATGACAGTCTCGCGAAGATCACTCAAGGGAAGGGCTATATCCTTAGCTCCGCACACAGTTTAGCCCAGCAATGGCCAAACTCTCAGTGAAAGCAAGCAAAAATCAGATGATCAGACGATGAACTTTCATTGATTCAAAAGCAAGGGTACATTTGATATTACATCAAAGCTGTGTTTCATATAACACACCAAGTTGCCTAACAAGGTCATTTGCATAAAAGGCATACAAGCGGTTTTATCTGCTCCCAGGCCGGACCAACGGGACAGGAATGGCCTTCCTCCTGCATAAGGCTGTAATCAGTGGTGCCACAAGGACACGGTCATTTTTCTCCACAAAAATGGCAGATCTTGCCAGGCCATTTTTGTTGAAGCCTGGCAATAAAGCTTATCGCCGCCAACACGTCAGATCACCTATAATGGGAACTGGTTTTGATGCCACGGATCTGACGGGTGTGAGGCCCACTCCCCTGAAGTGGATCGTCCCCGACGAAGGCCACCAAAGTTGAAAGTCGGCAACGATGTCAGTGATCTCACTGATCACCTCCGACGAAGCGGCGGCCAGCCTCACCTCAGAACGAATCATCACGGATAAGAGGCTGCCAACAGCCTCTGGGACGCGCACCCGTTGCCCCGAATTGTTCCTCCTGCTTAAAAGTAAAGCTTCAACTGGGGAAGCATAAGGCAATTTCATGGTTTCTTACATCAAGTTACCAGACTGGCAAGCATAGCTCACTGCAAGACAAATTGGAGCAGGTTAGCAGTCAAGCACAGAAAGAGCTGCAAAAATGCTAAGTCAGATTCTTCGGTGGCAAAGTAGTCCGACTTCAGTCAAAGCAGAGGATAAGCCTCGCCTGCACGGCAACCATGGGCTGGTTCAGCAAACGCCAAGTCCTAGCCTCGCCTATACGGCAAAGTCAGACTGATCTTGTGAAGAACAGTCTCAACCTCACCAATATGGCAAGACTGGCTCGACTATTGAAGAAGCCAAGTCCCAAGTCCTGCCTGCGCAGCGGACTTAACAAGCAACGATCTTTCACTGATCAAGCCAAGATGATAGCTTCACAGAAAGCTGTGATGAGATCCTTCTCTGCAGCAGCCAATTGCAAAATGAAGAACAAGGGAAGCTAATCCCTGAAGCGAGCTGCCAAAGCTAAATCAAGGGAGATGAGTTCCCTAAAAGCAGTGAAGTCTTTGAATGATCAAGACTTACTGGTCCTTGGCCGGTTAGACAACCAGAGTGGGTTTTCCCACTAATTCAGAGATCTGAGTATCTCTCTCAACCAAGAGAAGAGAAGAAGAAAGGCAAAACATTTCTCTTCAGAGGACCTCGAGTGTCCTATTTATAGGCCCCATGGCCTGAGTGTGATCACCCCAAGCGTGGAAGCACGAGCGCATTCAAGGCATTTATTGCGCCTTGATGGAAGGGACGGTTTTCCCTTGGAACCGTGCAAAGGGAGAAAATGTCTCCCTCATAAAAGGCACTTATGGCGCCTTGAATAAAGGGAATATCCTCCCTTGGAAACGTGCAAATCGGAGAACATCTCTCTCGATTGGCGCGAAAGAAGGAATGATCCTCCTCGTAACCGCCCCACGGCAGTTGGCTTTGAAAAGGCAACAGGAGTTCCAAAGCGAACTTATTTCTTGGAAGCCCAGATACGGAGCTACCCCGACGCGAAGCTACTCGCGAACCAGTGCAATTCTTCGGCGAATTCATCCCAAAGCAGGATTGAAGGCGAAGCTGAACTCAACCATCATGGCGACGTTCATATTCCACACCACCATCACAGCAGTTCAAAGTATTTCGGAGTCTGAGCTATTGCAGACTCTCGAAAACTTTGAAGGGGGTCTTGTTGACACTTAAAAAAGACAAGATTCTCATTGGTCCGAACGATGTCTAAACTTGTTGACATTTACAAAAGACAAGGGACAGACGAGCTGAAGACCAGTTTTCACCCATCTCCAAGGGACAAGGAAGCGGTTTGGACTCCACTGATTCAGCAAGCAGAACAGTGAACCCGGATTGTTTCTAAACAGACCTCAGCAGGTCTAAAATGCTAGCATTTAGCATTACATTAGCCCAAGGGGATAGCCTCGTGTGAGAGGCTAGCATCATCCAGAGCATCGCCAGGAAGCTGACTGATAGCTTTGCCGAAAAGCCTCTTTTCGGACTTCGCTAGGAATTGCCTCTAGCTCCGCTATGAGCTTCAAAGCGGGCAGCTCCGCTATCAGCCTGCTATGGTCAACCTTTGACCAATCAAAATCTCCTGATGAGATTGGATTCAATCTAATCAAATCCAATCGGGATTCAAATATGGCAGGTGATTGCCGCAATCTCTTGACTCTCTTGAAACGAGTAAGAGGATCAAGGAGAATCCCCCAACAATATGGAAAGGATCAAAACAGATCAACCGACTTGCCATTTTCTAGCTCCGCAGAAGCTATCCTAGCCTCGCAGTAAGGCTACTTTCCAGATTCAAACAGATTCGGTTCAATCTGTTTCCATATCTTCAAAGGGGACGATTATACCCTTGCTTTCCTTATAAATAGCCCGCCAGGGGTACAAGGAGAGAGAGACGAATACACGCACAGGAGAGACACACGCATACGGGAGGACTCCACAAGCAGAGGCTTCTTCACAAAGCACCGCGCGCTCTCGAATTCAGAGATCTTTTAGAGAATTGCTTTCTCTAACTAGGGTGTTGATACCCTAACGTCGTCCTTCCTCTCAAGGAATCTCCGGAACCAGGCGAGAAGGAATTCCTTATCGAAGGCGATTTTGAGAAGCAGCAAGAGGGTTCTACCAACCTTCTGTTCTCTGATTCCCCGAACCAGGCGAGAAGGGAATCTCATCGCTCGCATCGTCAAAGGGACAAAGTGGTCGCGCGCTGACCAGACTCCTATCGGCACATTTTCCCAGAATCTCTGAGGAGATCTACTTGTAATCTTTTGAGAATACTTGTAATTTAGCTCCTCAAACTTTTATTTGTAAGTTTTCCCCCTTTGCAAACATAATGGAAAACAGTGAGACTCTCTTTTCCCAAGCCAAGTATTCATTAAGAATTTAGAATCGAGTTATCTGGTTCATTTTTTTCCCCAAAACCAAATCCTTCATGTACACTATCAAATCCATAACGACTAGTTCCTACATGCCAATTGAGGTCACCACCTATGAAAAGCTTTTCTCTAATGGTTATGCCTTACACAATCTCATCTAAATCCTCCCAAATTTGACGTTCACTTGACTCATCAAGACCTACCTGTGGTGCATAGACACTAATAACATTAAAAATCTCCCTACCTAAATAAGTTTATCTAGTAAAATTCTATCATCCTTTCTCCTAACGTCAACTACATCTTCAAGCGACTGCTTATCTATGATCCACCCAATTACGATTTCTATCTCTACTAGTATACCAAAGTTTATGACCCCAAGGCTCTATAATTCTAGTTTTTTCACCTACCCATTCAGTTTCTTGCACACACAAAATACTAACATTCCGTCTAACCATAACATCAACTAACTCTGCCAATCACTTGTAAGAGAACCTATGTTCTATGATGCTAACCTAATCCTATATTAATGAGCTAACTTTTTTACCCTCACCCGCTCATAAAAGTGCAGGAGCCCTTACTCACTTGACACCACATCCGGGCGCCGATGTGGCACGTCATTTCTGAACGACAACCGAGCAACCCTTACCCACTTTTCACTACACCCGGGCTCTGATGTAGCGCGTCGCTCAGTGGGGAACACCCCAATGAAATTTAGTTCTTAGTTTATGTTCATAGTATGTAACAATATTTTACGTTGGCTGTCACAGGCCTACGACAACCCTCTTCCTTTATCCTGGCGTGGGATAGACAGTGACCGGTGCACTGATGGAGTTCAAGAAGAACAAAGCAATTAATTTTTTTTTTTGTATAAGCATAGCACATATCTTCTTTTATTTTATGAATTCTCAAAACAATTTTTTTATTAATACCTTTTTTATGCCTAAGTTTTACTTTGTATATTAAACTATTAACTTTGATGTGTATTTACTTTTTCCTATTTTATTATTTATCAAAATCGAATGAAGGGAAGTTTTTTCTCACGAGTCTTTCACAATTTGTGTCCTCCGTCTGTCCGTCTTCCCTTCTCTCTTGCTCTCTGCCTCTCCCTCCCTTGATCTGATCCGTCGCCCGCCAGCTCTCATATTCTCTCTCCCTTCTCTCTGGCTCCCTGGCTCTCTATTCCTCTTCCCCTCTCCACTCTTTCCCTCCCCCCTCTCTAGCTCTCCTTTCTCCTCCCTCTCTCTCATTCTCGCCTCTCTCTGCCCACCTCTATCTCTCTCACTATCGCCGTTGCGCCAGTCAGTTTTTCACAGTCCGATAGTTGTATGCTAATTTATTTATTTTTTTATCAAAATCGACTGAATAGAGAGTTTTCTCTTGTGATTTATATAGAAACTTTGTCCGTCCGTTTATTCTTCATCCATGAAAGAGATAGAGCAATATAACTCTATCTTTCTTCTTTCTCTTTCAGCTCCACTCTCATTCTTCTCCTTTCCGAACGATTGGCCAATTTTTCACCGATCATGACGGCACGGCACGCTGGTTTAACTTTTTTACATGCAGATCCACGTGAATTTGTAGTTTTATCTTTTTGGGGATAATTTAGCGCGTCAAGACAAATCCCCATTTTCTCTGGGCCCCGGCAGCTCTTCCCTTCTTCTCCCCTCCCCCGTCTTCCCCAATAACAAACGGCAGAGGGGAAATAAAAGGGCAAATGTTCTTTTTAGCGAGCAAATAAGAATCAATCTAGAAAGCGGAAAGGGATCCATTTTCGTCCAAATCGAGGGGGAGAGGGGATCCCGATTTGTTGAAACCCCCCTTTCTCTGTCTATTGAATTTCCGCAACAAATAATTTTCTGGTACGCGATCTCTAACTCATCTCTGTTGATTTCTTCCAAAACCCTAGCTTCCTAGAACCCTAAAACTGAGGTGTTTTCTGGATTCTAATCAAATTTCGATCTTATCGATGAATGGCAGCCCATTAAACCCTCTCGATATCATGATCCAATTTCTCTAGATCCAGTCCACCGGCTATTGGTGTCACTGTTGCATTTTTTGTGGTTTTTGTCATAGAAGGTGAATTTTGTTTAATTTACAGGGTTTATTCAGCTGAATTTACTTCTAATTAGCTCATCAAGGTCATGACTCCATTGTGTTTTGACCAAATTTGACATATCCTCATGCCTCCGTTTCCTTAGATATGATTTGATTGATCTACTGGTACTTCAGCTGTGGCAGAATATGCTTTAGATTGACTTATTTGACTATATATGTCGTATATTATACCGATTGTTGACAGGGCTTGCAACTACCTGATAACAGTTCCGACACCTTAAAATTTTAATAGAAATTTGATGGATATATGTGTTTATACTTTTTTTAAATACTTCTACCGTGTTTTCTGAAAACCTTTGATTTGCAATGCATTAATTCTTATTGATTAAATTTTAATTTGATTTCTTCACAGCTATTTTGCTATAAATGGAAACTCCCCCACAGCAACCTCTACCTGGATACAACCCTCCCACTTCTTCACCAGGCACACCCACACCGCGCCCTGAAAGACGACCTATGCCTCCTCAATTCTCCTCTCTGGCAACATCAAGAACTTCTTCTGAAAGGTCCCAACTAGACCCTGTACCTTTGCCTTCAGCAATAACCCTAGGGTCCGTGCCATCGGGCAATGGAATTCCAACGGGGACTCCAACTTCTTCATTCAGTACTCCGTCTCAATTCAGTACTCCACCTCGCCCCCCTGTCTTCTCTTCCCCATTACGGCCTGTAGCAGTTCCTTTTCGGACATCCCCTGCATCCCCTCAGCCAGTGCCATTTCCATCGGGTTCAACTTTGCCCACATCATCTCCTCCCCTTTATTCAAATGGATCTGCTGAGCTACCACTGCATCACTCAGCTGGTATTGACGAGTCGTCTTTTGAGTCACCTTATGTGCTCTTCTCTTCTCACAAGGTACACTGGCAAAGTAGCAGAATTGCAATTTTCTTCTTTACTCAACTCATAATCTTGAACTGGTACTTGTCATTACCGCTATATTTATCTGTCTTACTTTTTACACTGTTTTGTTTCCTAGGTATTGAAACGGAAAAAGCTAGCAAATGTCCCAAGCTTGGGATTTGGAGCACTGGTCGCTCCTGGGAGAGAAATAGCGCCTGGTCCTCAAGTAGTACAACGTTATCCTCACCGTTGCCAGAACTGTGGAGCTTATGTCAACCTTTTTTGTGAGATTTTACTAGGTTCTGGGCAATGGCAGTGTGTGATTTGTAAGAAACTAAACAGCAGTGATGGGGAATATATAGCCCCCAGCAAGGAAGACCTCTATCACTGGCCAGAACTCTCATCCTCAGCTATTGATTATGTCCAGACTGGGCATAAAAGACCAGGATTTATGCCTGTCTCTGATTCAAGAATGTCTGCACCTATATTTCTAGTCATTGATGAGTGCTTAGATGAAGCCCATCTCCAGCATTTACAAGGCTCCTTGCATGCTTTTGTTGACTCTCTTCCTCCTACCACAAGAATCGGGATCATTTCATATGGCCGGACTGTCTCGGTTTATGACTTTTCAGAGGGTTCAATGGCATCTGCTGACATTCTTCCAGGTGAAAAATCACCAAATGAAGAATCATTGAAAGCTCTGATTTATGGGACTGGAGTTTACTTATCACCTGTTCATGCTTCGCTTCCTGTTGCCCACACCATTTTTTCAGCTCTAAGGCCATACAAACTTATGTTGCCAGAAGCATCTAGAGATCGATGCCTTGGTACGGCAGTGGAGGTAGCTCTTGCCATAATACAAGGACCCTCAGCAGAGATGTCTCGTGGAATCATCAAAAGGTCTGGGGGCAATTCCCGAATTTTGGTGTGCGCTGCTGGTCCAAATACTTATGGTCCAGGATCAGTTCCTCACTCGTTTAGTCATCCTAATTACCCATACATTGAGAAAACAGCTATGAAGTGGATGGAGCATCTAGGTCAAGAGGCACACCGACATGCCACTATAGTTGACATTCTTTGTGCTGGAACATGTCCAGCAAGAGTCCCTGTCTTATTGCCACTAGCAAAAAGTTCTGGTGGTGTGCTAGTACTTCACGATGATTTTGGGGAGGCTTTTGGTGTTAACTTGCAAAGAGCATCCATGAGGGCAGCTGGTTCTCATGGTTTGTTTGAGATACGTTGTTCCGATGATATTCTAGTGACCCAAGTCATTGGACCTGGAGAAGAGGCTTCTACAGATGCCCATGAATCATTCAAGAACGACTCTTCCTTTTCCATTCAGATGCATAGTGTGGAAGAAACACAGAGCTTTGCCCTGTCCATGGAAACAAAGGGCGATATTAAGAATGATCATGTTTATTTCCAGTTTGCAGTTCGATATTCAGATGTATACCAAGCTGACATTTCTAGAGTTATCACTGTGAGGTTGCCTACTGTAGACAGTGTTTCCGCATATCTTGGGAGCATCCAAGAAGACGTCTCTGCTGTTCTTATTGCTAAGAGGACACTCCTGTATGCCAAAACATCTTCGGATGCAGTTGACATGAGACTTACAGTAGATGAGAGAGTCAAGGACATTGCTTTAAAATTTGGGTCCCAAATGCCAAAATCAAAGCTTTTCCGCTTCCCAAAGGAGCTCTCATCATTGCCTGAGAACTTATTCCATCTTAGACGGGGACCATTGTTAGGAAGTATAGTTGGCCATGAAGATGAGAGATCTGTACTGAGGAATCTGTTCCTGAATGCATCATTCGATTTGTCTCTCCGTATGCTAGCACCACGATGTTTAATGCACCGTGAAGGGGGCACGTTCGAGGAGTTGCCAGCATACGATCTTGCCATGCAATCTAATACTGCAGTTGTGTTGGATCATGGTACAGATGTTTTCATTTGGTTGGTATGTAATTTGAATTCTTTTCACTCAGATTTTCTACATCAAGTTTGTTCTTCATTACAATGATGAACTTTATTTCCTAGCACATTATCTTCATATGACCGTCATGGAGTTGCACCATTTTGTATATACTATTTATATACTTCAAAAGTAACGATGACATAACAGTAATCATGTTATGGACTCGTTCCTTAATCCTGGTTGCAACCCCGACTGTGGATGTCTATTTTGACCTTACTTGGTGAATTATGATTAGGTGTATTAGCCTTATACTACTAAACTTCATCTATGCCCTAACGTAGATGTATTGTGTTCGAGTTGACATCATGATAATGAAAAAGGCTTTTGATTAGTGTTATGTCATGCCGAATCCTGAAGTGGAACAGGTAGCAAGAATAGTTGAGACAACAATACTTACACATCAGCCTGGAAACATTGAGCAATCACGCTAGTGACGCAATGATCAAAAAGTAGTGCCGTGTCACTCCATGAGACCTATTCCATCTCTGAATCTGTAAAAGAAATTTTCTCATAATTTGTTTATGGCTAATTGGAAATCAAAAATTTCATACTTGGTTTGTAGCATACAAGAGTCATCACCTTCAAGTCATAGGGTTAAACACTGTGGAAAGAGAGGGAGGACTAATTGTGTGATGCATTTTGCCCACCATTGTCCACATAAAGGGTGGTTACATTTGTTAAATCTAAATGTTAATAGGTTCCTTCGACTTCCTGGTATTGGTATTTGCATTCTGTAGGAAATGTATTTAAAACATGCAAACAAGACATTTGGATTCAAGAGTGCATGTAAGAATATTGTATGCAAATCATTTAAACAACACTGGATATTTATAACTACACTAGCACCATATCAATTAATCGTGATTTCTTTCGGCTCTAATCTCACATGTAATATAAGGTAGCTTCTTATGTTAACTGCAAAAAGAGTATGTTCAGGCACAATGACTGCAGCTTTATTGTACATGCATTTTCCCCAGTGTATTATGTACATTGATCATCTTAGACAACCCAAAGATTTGTGTCTGCACACTCGCACATGCATGTTTGTATATGCATTAGTGTATACTGCATCTAACAACAGCAGCAACAACAAAAAAAGCCCTTACCTCATCTTTGGGTTGCCAAAAAGAGCCTTCCCTCATCTTGGGGTTGCCATTTGAATCCCTTTTCTTCATTCAGCTAATTATCATACTTGTAACTACCTCAATTCAGGATTCATTTCGTAGAGACCTGAGTAAATTTTAGCTATCTGTTGGCTACATAATCCAACTCTCTTCCTTATCTCGTCATGGGGATAAGCATTGGGCAAGCAATATTATTTTGGGTCTGAACTATCCTATAAAGTTACCTGAAGCATGTGGGGATGATGAACCATACACCTTAGAACACTCTTCTACTTCATCGGCTATTCTCTATTGATATTCTTTTAATAAATTAAGTGTACGAAAAAAAATATAGCACATAATAAACTTATAAACATAAGAGCTTATTAAATGCATTTGCTAGTTTGCTACCGATCCAGTTTAGATTAATCTGCCACTTCACATGATAAGCAGAAGCAAATTCTGGGTAGTACAGTATACATGAAATCTGATTCTTCAAAAGGCCTCCTAGAAGTAGTCTAAACAAGAGTCATCACAACTAGTCAGGTGAAGAACACTTCAATGGTTGTCACGTGCTGAGGCAACTATCCCTGGAAACACAATCTAAGGCTTTGATCTTACATTACCCTTGTCTAATATAAATATGTACCTAATGTTTTACACAGTCATGTCTTTTTCCTGTAGAACAGACTAAAGAGATTCTTGTAGTCATTTCCCTCGTGTAATTGTTGCAAGGTCACGCATACTTTCATCATGTTCAGACTGCCCTTCCACTATGCACACACTACTACTAAATTAGCAAAATGCATGCATTTCTTTCTTCTTTCTAGTCCCATTATAATTTTCTATTTTAAAATTAAATTTACAGTCTCCTTCAAAGGGCTTTTCGTTTGTGGGTTCTTTAGGATGATCGGCGACTTGTCTTCATCTGTTGATTTTCTACTTTTATCGCTGTGGACAAAGGAATTGCTGTAACTACTCTACTTCTCCTAGTTGTATGTTTCTCTTTACATTTCTAGGCACCATTCGTTTGCTGATCTTGTTGAATGGAATGGAAGGGCAATGTTTGTTTTTATGCATATTGCAAATTCCTCTGTTTATCAATCACATTATTGTATTCTTGTACTATATGCTCGGGTCAGACTGAAAATTCACGAGAAGGCTCCTAATTATGATTCTCTTTTGATCTATATGTTTATTGATGATTGCTTGTCAATGTTCTCAGGGTGCTGAACTTGCATCTCAAGAGGGCAAAAGAGCGGCAGCTTTAGCAGCTTGCAGAACCTTGGCAGAGGAGCTCACTGAAAATCGATTTCCTGCTCCAAGAATCCTTGCTTTCAAAGTCTGCCTTTCATTTTTTCTTTTCCCTACATCTATATTCATTAACATCTTAAATTTGCTATACCACTAGTCTCACAGTTGCAAGTTTTTTCCCTTTTTAAATTAATTTTATACTGTTCACAATTAGTTTATTTACCTAAATGCTAGGATAAGGTATCATTGTTCTTTTTAGTCTCTTCATTTTGGAGAACTTAAACGAATTTGCATGCATATAATCTACATTCAGATGCATGTTGACGGGGGAATTGAGTGGTCCAGATTTAGCAGGATTTAGGATTTTATTTCAATTTAGATTTGAATATATTTTGGTTGAGATTTTGTTTTTATTTGAATTTGATTTGGGTAGATTTGACTTGTTCAGCAATTGCAAGTATGGTGATGTATTGTAGGCTATATATAGCCATGAATTGAATTCTTGAAGTTAGTGATGAATTGATTAAAATTTATTTTGATGTGAAATTTTGTGTTGTTTTGTTTTGATATCACGAATTGAATCGAATCAGGCGGTGATGTCAAGATTCGGGTTGCGATCCATGATCACTCTCTTTCTCCAGATTCTTATTCTTCCTCAATTCCACCAAAATCTCACCACAAACCCTAAATTCTCCCCCGTTTCACATCAATTGGTATCAGAGCCGAATTTCTACTCTTTTTCTTTCCACAAAATCCACTTCAAAAAAATCAAAAAAATTTCCAAAACCTTCTAGATTAGCTGCTGCTTCTTTTAGTTTTAAAAAAATCAAAAGAGAGAAAAGAAAATAAAAAAATAAAAAAAGAGAACATTGTACATCTTCCCCCTCATCTCAAACACCCTGCCACCATCATCCTACATGCTTCGCCATCGTGGTGCTCCCTCGCTACTACCGCACCGACCTTCAATGTCACCGCCAACCAAAGTAGCCCGAACCATCGTCCACGATCTTCTTCTTCTTGTCGCCCTCCGCGCTATCATCCAGATCCGCCCTCGTTGTGCTTCATCGACAATGATCGCAAATCCAGCCACCATCTTCGTCATTGCCGACGACCTCTTCTTACTACGACGCCCTCCATGACTGCATCTCCACCGGACTTCATCACCGAAATCCCCACTGATCTCCCTCTGCCACGTCGCTGCCAAGATCTCCCTCAACCACCTTTGTTTTCAAACCTCTAGAACAAGATCTCCCCCACCTCCTTGTCCTCGCCTTCAGTCGAGGTCCACCACCGCCCGGATTTGAAAAAGATCCTGCCAACAACCTCACCGCAACTCCACTCCATCTCTGATCTTTGATTGCCCTCAGATCCACTCTTCCTCAACGGCGTCATCGTCCAAATCTAACACCGTCCTATTCCTCCAGCACTGTCGACGAAGTCACCGACATCACCAGAGTCTTCCGTCGCTGTCCCTACCTTCCATCATCTATCGTCGATCGCCAACAGCACTTTACAAAACCTCAGATCCCCTCGCCGTCGCAATGAGCTTGCCTTCACCTCTCCATCCTCGTCTCCCCTCTTCGTCGCCGCCATCGCTGTTGTGAAGTGCCTCGCGTGCCCTAATCATCGAGCGAGAGGAAGAAGAAATTGGGTGGATTTTTATTGAAGTGAGCTGCGATTTGAGATCTCAAACCCATTTCAGTTGAACCTGATTTAAATCGGGTTTAAGTTGGACCCCTTTATCAATTTGGGTGATGCAAATTCTCGACTCGAACCCGAGTCATTTAAGTTATTGGATTCAGATCGAATTAGATCCTCGTGAACCTGACTGCTTTAAAGGGAGTCAATCGACTAGTTCAGGCAACCCGTCTTGGTTTAGTCAGCTTGAATTGAATTGACTCAACGATTCAGTTACAACAGCAACACATCAGTAGTTCAGAGCCCGTTTCCCGTCCATTCAGAGTCTGTTTTGATCTGTTCGAATCGTTGTGTCCGCAACTGAGTCCCTGAGCCACTAAGAAGATTTCATAGCACTTGAACAGCAGATTCGACTTCCACAAGCTCCTGTTCGGTACCGGTACTGTTCCTTCAATAGAAAATCGACATTTCCTATTTCCAGTGCGATTTGAGCCTAGTTCGAGCCGTTGAGATCCTTGGGTAACTTCTGATCTTTATGGACTGAATTTTCATCATGGATTTTTACTGTTGTGATAAATATATACATACTGATAGTGATGAAAAGAAAGTTGAATGAGATATGTATACGACTCTCTCATATTTTCGAGGTTTTGATGGACCGATGGTCATTATGAATACGAGAAGTGAAAAAATAATTTTGAAAAATTCTTCAGTTATTTATTCCTGACATTTGAACAGAACTGTCGCCATGCCCAAATGAAGTTGATTTAAAAAGCTTATTGTTGGGGAAAAGACAACCATATCGACTGTCGATGTTGGTTTGACTTAAAAGATCTTCTTCATACTATGTATACTCCACATCTTTATTCATCTGAGGCAGATTACAAAGAGCCTAATGTTGAGCATGAACCTGAGCTCGAGAAGCCACAATTAGTCGATTTAGTCGCTGAATGTAGGGGATCCTAGCTAATGTGGAGAAGCTTCTAGAAAGCATGACAGTAAAGATTGACGCATATGCAACGCCCCCAGTCCTTCAACAACCTGAAGCTGTTGAAGAGTGAGAGCCAAAAGTTATTGAAGATCTACAACCAGAGTCAAAAGTGAAAGTCTCTTATTGAGACTCTTATAGATCTTCTATTGGAGCTTACCATGAAGCTAGTGTCATCTTTGACAAATATATTCTTGAAGTCACCTGTCTACGATCCATTGCAGATCTTTCTAGAGGAGACATGATCATAGGAGATCATGCTACTCATGGTGCAAAGTGTAGTCAGTTCAGTTATCATCATGAATGATTTGCATATATGTTACTTGTGATTGGCTCGACTTATCATCCTTCATAGTTAGTTTGTCATGAAAATCAGTTTCACCTCCATCACCTTGGTTCAGCCACGACGCATCAAATGTTGATTCTCCAACCACTGCCTTGGCCTGATTGGGGATTCGTGATGCGATCCATTCCCACATGGTCATGCTTACCTTGTACCTACCAATACATTCATCAGGGATGACTGTTTTCAAGGCGGGAAAAATGATGAGGGAATCGAGCGGTCTAGATTTAGCAGGATTTATGATTTTATTTAAATTTAGATTTGAGTAGATTTGACTGAGATTTAGTATTTATTTGAATTTGATTTGGGTAGATTTGACTCTATCACTAATTACACGTATGGTGCACGTATTATAAGTTATATATAACCATGAATTGAATTCTTGAAGTTAATGATGAATTGATTAAAATTTATTTTCATATGAAAATTTGTGTTTTGGTTTGATCTCATGGATTGAATCAAATCAGGTGGTGAAGCCAAGATCCAGGGTGATCCGTAATCATACCCTTCCCCTAAATTCTTGTTCTTCCCCAATTCCACGAAAATCCTATCACAAACCCTAAATCCCCTCTCTGTCCCACATCACATGTAGATTATATACCTGAAATTTTTAAGTACATATGAGATATGAGACATAGAACTAAAAATTTCTCATCAATCATATTCACACTATTATAGGAACAAATAGAATGTTGCATTAACCATTTTTCTCCTGAACCAAAACCAATTAATCTATTCATGATCAAATAAAAACTTCATGCGTTTCACAAATTATGTACACATTGAAGAATCTTTCAACTATCTGGAAAATAGTGAATTCATTGCAGCTGTTGATTAAAGTTATTTGTATGCCATGTCATTAGTGCCATGGTTCACAGTCGCGGTCTCGGCCGCTGAATCAGCGGGCACTGAGACGGATCGGTCTTGGCGACTCGGATCGGTATCGGGCGATACGCGCAAAACGCTACATAGAAAGCTAAAAAAATTCTGAAAAAATCACGACAAATCTTAAAAAATGTAGACATCCACATTCATGTATCACATGTCTAAAATATATCACCTAGCATACTAAATATAAAGCGAAAGTATAAATACACGCGTCGTCGGTAGAAACATATCAAAATACATACACAATATAGTAAATTGCACAAACTACATTCATAAATACATGCTAATGTAGTTATTTCCACATTGAATTGCGATGAAGCACAAATTATCATCATAATGCCGAGTCGACCGAGTCAACTCCGATTATCGGCCTAGTCAATCTCCTCTGAGTTGAGTCGACCGACTCGTGACTCGGACTCGTCTCGGAGCGGGCCGAGACGGATACGACTCGGCCGACTCGTCTCCGACTCGGCCGAGTCTTTGAACCGTGAGTGCCTTTCCTTTTGCTGTATCCGCGTGCACCATATAATTTAAGCACACCCGTTTACTAGGAGGCCCTTTTGCTTGCTTCCTTTGCAACTTTTCCAATACATATCCTTGAACTGTAAAATTTCCTTGAGCTAAGTTATTGCTAAATAGCTAAGTTGTTATGCTCAAAGAAGTTTATATGGTCTTTTGCTTGCTTTTATTTACATTCCATGTGCTAACAGTTCTCTTCCATACTCTTGTTTGCATAATAATAAGCCCACAGAAACCAGACATATGAAGTCCTTGATTTCCAAATTCTGATGGGGTTCATAATATTATTGAATGCTTCCGCAGGAGGGGAGCTCACAAGCAAGATATTTTGTTTCTCGGCTAATACCGGCTCACAAAGATCCTCCTTATGAACAGGTATGTGCATCTTATCCAAGTAGAGTGGTTCCTTATGCTGGTAGCTTTTGATGGAACTGATGACGAGGATGGGTTTTATTTAATGATGAAACAAACCATGATCCTGGCCTTATAGTTCCTTCTTCCTGATTACTACTGTAGAATGCAACCTCCAGCTGTCATGGCAAGCCTTTCCAAATGATTTCTTGCAAGTCCCATTAATGTAAATCGGATTTCCCTTGCCACAAGATGTCAAAATAAGGATTTGATTTCTACGTGAAGGAAGGCCAAAAACAAGGGAATTGATCAATTTATAGCTGTTTATTTGCATGTAGTTCAACCTACTTAGGTGAACTTAGATGGTAATGGGAGTCATCAGTCGTTTCATTTGCTTTCTACGAAGACGTGTGTGTTGTACTTGAAAGTTCAAAAAACAAAACCTTGTGCAGTTCATCATAAATGGTGAGACCTTTTCCTAATGGAGCTCAGCTCAGGTGGTGGTAAAGGTCAGGGGTTGGGTTGTCTAAAGTCCCACGTTTAAGTTCTGGCTAAGACCTTTCATTTTAGGAAACAAGAACCAATCATGTTTGTTTTGGCAGAGCCGCATTGCAGTCTTTGGTTGCCTACTTGGGTTTAAATTAACAAGTCTTTGTGGGATCCAGTCAAATGAGATTTGAGTTGAGTTGGGTTTTATCTGATTTTATTGGGTTACAAATTGAGGTCTCTGTGGGTAGCAGGGTTTCATGTGAATGATCATTTTTCATGCTTTCACTGGGCCTTTTGCTGGTTACAGATATCTTTTATCAACTAAAGTTCATTGTTTTACTGATTTCAGGAGGCAAGGTTCCCTCAGCTGCGGACATTAGCTCCAGACCAGAAGGCGAGGCTCAAGGCCAGTTTCATTCACTTTGATGACTACAGCTTCTGCGAGTGGATGCGTAGCCTGAAACTTGTACCCCCAGAGCCGAGCTAACAATCGAGAGAGCAGACACACCTCCATTTTCCCACCATTGAGCCACCGGGATGGTTCTCAAAAATTTCCCTGCAAAAATACTTGATGAACTTCTTTTTCCTTAAGGGCCTAGTTTGCTGCGAGAATTGTTTGATGATAGTGAGAGAATTATTTTTAGTCGATTCAAATGTCAGCTCACGGTGCTGACCTTAAACTCTTGTAACAAAAATGACAGAACAAATGATGATGGGTCTGAGTGAATTCCTGTTATATGTTTTTTTTTTTTTGAATTTTACATCTTAATAACAACAACAATAATAATATCTGCTTTAGTGATTCGAATTTGGGTTTCGTTTAGCTTTGCATTCTTGGTGTCTTGGATAAAATTGCCGTCTATTTTGTGGATTCTGGGATGATATCTGCAGCCTGTTTATTGTAAATAATGTTGTGATGATGTTTCATTTCTGAATATTTTGCAGTTTAACCTAGTAATAGTGTCCAAAAAAGTTACTGATATATGGATCGGAAAACTTTGTACGAGCCTATGTGACGTGCTGCTTTAAAATGGAGCCCATGGAGAAAGGGAATTGGACTGAGAAATTATATGTGAAATAATCAAGAGTGAGAAGATACAAATGTTTTTCCTTGTTCTTTTTCTTTTCTTTTTTTTCATACTAAAGGAAAGTTGAAGGATGAGAAAAGAATCTACTTGTTACATTATCTTCCTCACAATTTATTCAAGTAAGTAGTTTAGGATGATGTGGCACCATACCCAAACGTTCCTTCACTTTCTTGGATTGTATCAGTGATATATTAATGTATCAAACAGCTGAAGGCCTGGGCCTGGCCTTGAAAAAAAGAAAAGAATAAAAATAAAAATAAATTGTCTAGAGATGAGGGCAAAATGCAGTCATTGATTGCGGATCCGGGTCTGAACCTGCTCGGCAAAGCGCGTAATCTTCGCGCTTTTTAAATAAAGTAGTGCGCTATTACTTTTATTATTAATTATTAATAATATTAATATTAATATTATAATAAATAAATAGTAATAACATAATAAATAAATAGGGAGCTGAAATAAAACTTATAAATTGTATGATAAGTCCACGGTTTTCTCTCTCACTCTCGCATTGGCCGCTCTAATCTCGGTATCAAACAGCTCCTCCCTCTTCCACCGGTTCGCCGCCGCCGCTCCAACTTCAACAGGTAACATTTCCTCTCTCGCTCTCTCTCTGAAATGCTGCGACGATGTGGATCCCGTCCATTTCTGGTCCGATTCCTGAGATCCGGACTGGATTGGCTCGGATCGACCCGATCCGTCAGCCAAATAAGGGGTTATTTAGGGTTCTTAAATCTAGGGTTCTCTCCGTCGAGGAAAGAGGAGGCTAGGGCTAGAACCACAAGGTAGAGGTCTGCAGATCAAAGTCCCAATTCCCTTCATCCTCATCGTTGTTTAGTAGCTTAACGTTCTATAGTTGAGTTAAGTTTCAGTTTCAAATTTACCATTTTTTATGAGGATATTGTCACAATTTGGTTTGTGTGGTTGCAGGAGATTTTCAGTTAGTTTGCAGGAGGGAGGCATGGCTTCGAAGAATGGTGAGAATTGAACCCAACCGCGATTTATTTGGCTTTTAGTAGCTTTTCTTTACTGATATTTATTTTTTTTGTACCAGCAAAAAAGAAGGATGTGAAGAAAGAGACTGGCCTTGGTTTGACTGTTAAGAAAGATGAGAATTTTGGAGAATGGTATTCTGAGGTATTGCTGATTATTAGCTAATCCAGTGTTTTTGTTGTAAATTTTATTGTTTTTCTTTTTGTGGAGTTCTTTTTGCTAGTAATCGTTCACTTAACTTTGCAGGTTGTTGTTAATGGTGAAATGATTGAATATTATGACATTTCTGGCTGCTATATCCTAAGGCCTTGGACAATGGCAATCTGGGAAACCCTACAAGTAAGTGCTTGTCCATTGTTGAAATTATCTTTTGAGAGGTCTTGCATTGTACAGTAATGGTAGATATGGTCAGTTCTGATGATGAAAAAGAAAAAGAAATGGGTCAGCTAGAAAATGTCATAAACATCTAGAATTGATATCGGACATTCACATATTACCATCAACAATATTGCTATTTAGTAGTCTATTCCTTCCTTTTCTATGCCTTAATTTGCTTTGTAAGTTCGAAGACTGAAGATTTCATTTTGGTGTTTTTATTTCATCTGACCAATAATTCTTCTCTTTAGCACTAGTAATCAATAATTCTTTTATTTAGTGCTAATAGTTCACATCTTAGTATTACTTTAATAATACAAGTGGCCCATCTTTGAACCGTAGTGGTCTACATGTCCAGTTAGCATTCTGCCAAGGTGGAGGACACGGTGATTCTAAAACCCAGATAAAGACTCATCATATGTTAGACCCTGAAACTCCACTAGCTTTCAGATGTTGTTTGATGCATACTTTTCTTCCTTAGAACGATTATTTTTTATATGTAGAGGTAGGGGTTATAGGAAGTCAGGTGCCATAGGAGGAAGCTTCCTCTTATTCACCCTGAAACCTTATTTTTTCCTCCTCGAACGGTTAATCTGCCCCGTTCAAAGTGCTCTCCATTCCTGAAAAGAATATAATGGACAAAGTATATAGATATCTCTCATCCATGCACCAAATGGTTATAAAGTGAATGCTTCTTCTCAATATTAGAATAAATATGGCTATTAGATCCAATAAAAAATGGTTACAACAAGTAACCTGTGACCTCTATAATGTCCAAACTGTCAAAAAATTTGGTTAGATTCCTTGTACTTTTTGGCTCAATTAAACCCCCCCCCCCCCCATCTCTTGTGAATATTTTGATTAAACTTCATTTATATGCCTTTCTTGGCTGCTCTTTTTCCTTGGACTTCTTTACGCATTTACAATAAATTGCTGCTGACATTTCTTTTTCATATGAGGGCATTTGTATATCTGTTAAAGCTAGTTATATCATTTCTTGCTAATGTGAGGAATACAAAATGAAAATTCTAATTCTTTATAACTTTACTATGGTGTTTATATTTTCCCCAAATTTTAATTATAAATTATGAAATAGTAGGGTGTCAACTGTGATTCATACTTATTTCTTTTAATATGTCATTTGTGCAGGTGTTTTTTGATGCTGAAATAAAGAAGATGAATATTAAGAATTGTTATTTCCCACTATTTGTTACTGAGAACGTTTTACAGAAGGAGAAGGATCATATTGAGGGCTTTGCTCCAGAGGTGATTTGCATTCTATTTGATTATCTTGTCAATTGCTTTTCTGTTTATGATTGGGGAAATTTTCTAATTCAAGACCTATGATAGCGTCGTTGGATTAATATTTCACGAGATTTCTGGACATGTTTGAGATGCACGTGCTAGTGAAATTAAGATGCTGTGGGCTTTGGTCTTTTAAAGTTGTGTCCTATGCTCATTAAAAGTTTGCAGGACACGCGGCTAAGTTTTTTTTATTGCTATCTCATTAAATGCACACAATACAGATTTTTTTCCTAAAAAAGAAAAAAAAACGAAAAAGACTTGGAGGAAACATTTGTTACACCATAGTAAAATCAAATCAGTACCCAAATTGAGAACCTATAAAGCTTTGGATTATAATAGTAAAGATTTTCGTTATTTAATATAATTGTGCTTTAATGTTAAAATAAAAATCTGTTAGTATGGTCGTGCTAATTTATGTTGCATGTTATCACCATGTTGTGGGATATGGTGGACTATTTTGCATAGGAACATGAAATAATTGGGCCTTTAATAATGTTGAAGGTTGCAAATATTTTGCACATCCATATTATGGTTGCATTGAGGTTAAGCAAAATTCTTTTTGCAATTGTGATCGGGTGTTTCATTTGTGGAATTTCGATAGAGAAATCTTTGAGGTAGTTATGAAGATCTTTGAAATTTAAGTACGATATGTTTGTTTCCCATAGGAAGAAATTCCTCTTACCAAGCACTTTAACTTAACGTCCTATGCTTGACTTAAATGCTAATTGAAGCATAGCAATCGAGGGAGGTATTGATACACTGTCATGTTGAGTATTGATCTCAGTATTTTTAAGCTCCCATTGACATTTCTTGTTATCTATCACGTTGAGGAAACATAATTGATTGAAATAGTTGATACAGAAGGCCGTCATTGTTGCATGGATAATCTGTAGAAGTTCATGCTTTGTGAAGCAAAAGAGTTTTCAGGTAGGCAGGCCTTGAAGGGAGCATTTGTCAAAATTTTGGAGATGGGTGACTAGTGAATCATCATAAATGATGGACCTTTGGACTTATTACATTCATACCAAGTTCCTGCATTGACAACGTGTAAACTAGGAAGCGTGTATTGGAAAGTTTTGGATTGGACAAATAGCTGAGTAAGCACTTATAGTATACTATTGAAATAAGCATCTGCAAAGATTGCCTGCATTGACAGTATGCAATATAGTCATACATCTTTGTGTCATCGATATTGCTAATTCGGATTTAAGCTAACAGATCCTTCAGATGACATATTTTTTATGTCATTCATTGCCCATTTCTTGTCTTTTTTCACGTATCATGCCATAATTCCTGTCATTTTTTCCTTACAGCTTTCTTTCTTTGAGGGATGCATATATATACCCTGTATGTCCTGTATTATCTATGCGGTTTTCTCATCACGTTGATACATGTGTTGTTGGCTACTGTCCTAAAGTTCTAAAGTTTTGAAGGTCTTGACTCCAGTTTCGATTTTATGCTTATTGTAAGTTCATTCCTTTTCCTGAGTTCTGACAATGATACTGATGGAAAGAGTAAAAATGTGATGAAGCACTTATACCTTTGAATTGTATTGTTAAAATTTGTGATTATTTAGCGAAAATGGTGGCAGCAAGAGTTATGTTTCATTTTCTTAACCTGGGTTTGGCAAGATGTGAGTCCAATAGAATCATTAAATGATCTGATGTGGAACAGGTAATGTGATCGGAAATCAACAATAAAATCATTAAATTACGCTTCACCAACAAGATACAACTTTGGGTATGAAAAGACTAAAAATTAAGAATACTAATCTTAACAAATTATTTGATTAAAGTAACATGCATAGACTAATCAATTCTCAATTCAAGAACAAATTAATGAAAATATTTATGCTACGCAAATTCTACCATCAATATTACTGCTAGTGTATCACAGGGAAGCAAAATCACACAATCTCGCTTATATTTGGTTGACAACAGTCAAATCGATAACAACTCAGAGATGAATTATCAAACTGAAAATAATGAAGTCATGCATAGCTCTGTCATTCACGATTTCAATGCATCGAGAATCACTCGAATCGGGCTCCATATGGTTGAGAAACGGTCCGTAAATCAAAACTCGAACGCTAGCGAGTCTGTTCTGCTTAACGGGTGTGGATCTGCTAGCAATCAGATTTGTGCCGTCGGGTTGGATCTGCTGCTAGTGGATCTGCACTGTTGAAGATGGGTCAGCTTCGGGTTTTGAGTTGTGCTTGCAAGTCTGCAGCTGTAGAGAAGTCGGGGTCAAATTACTTGCAGGTCATATCTGACATGGAATCAGATCCGAATTAAGTTCGAATGTGGCAGACGCAAACCAACATCAAGACTCGACTGAAGGTGGAGAACATGAAGCCAGCGAGTGGTGGTAAACTTTGGTGATGTCGACGACGGCTTTGGCAAGGTCGACGACGGCTCCGAGTGGGAGGTGGCAGGGAGAGTTGTCGATGGTGGTGGCTGTTGGTAAATTCAATTGGAGGAGAGGACAGAGAGAGATGAGTCGTGGAGATGGCTAAATACAACAACAACAACAATAAGAGGGGACAATGGTAGCAGCGGCAAGGGATGGAGGTCTCCATGGTTGCAACAGAAGGGGTGGAGGAGATGGCGGGCTGAGGCGGTTGTTGGCGGCGCGGGTGGGGGGGGGGGGAGAGAGAGAGGGAAAACTAGGGTCAGGGTTTAGATTGGATTTGGTTGCAGGGGAAAGAGAGAAAGAAGATGAATAGTGCAATTTGCTTTTTTTTTTTTTGGATTTTTGGGAGATAGATTAGGGTTTTGGACAGAGATTGAAGAGGAAGAAGGGGATAAAACTAACTGGGGTTTCACAACTCCTAATAAGGGCTAGCTAGGATTTCACACTCCTAAACTAGGGTTCTTTAGTGTTTTACACTCCTAAAGAGATTTGATGAAGGAATCCATTTTGTACTCAAATTTGAGAATTTTGACAAATATGCATTGATTGATTCATTGGTTTATAATAGTACATGGGGGTCTCTTTTATAGGCAATACGAAATTGGATTCTCAAAATACATCCGACGTGGTACTAAATAAAAAGAAACTAAAAAAACCAAAAATACAATAAAAAAATACATAATAATACTCAAAACTATTCGAGTCAAATAAAAGTGGTATGTCTTCTCTTTGTTGGTACACACACTATGTCTTCGTCTTGATGTACGCATCATGATCCCTTGATGTTTAACGGTTGCAAGGGTGAGAGTGTCTTCCCCCCCTTGTGCACTCGAGGCACGTGCGCCCTAGAAACAACAATTTGCTAATTCTTTATTGCTAAATGAATGGAATATGGGTTGATAGCTTACTTTACTCTTGTTGCGTGTTTCTTGCTTGTTTTAACATCATCCTTATAGTTTCTGTAATTTTGTATTTAATACAGCTCTTATAAATTTTGTTGAACTACTAACTGGTGCTTTTACATATGAAATTTTGTTTTGTTTTACTAAACATGTACCTTTCTTGCAATTCTTCTGTTTCATTTTATTTTGGGTTCTCTAAGTTGTATATATCTACCTGGTTTTCCAACATATATTCCTGATAATAATGTCTCTTTTCTTATTGCTATTTTAGGTTGCATGGGTTACAAAATCGGGACAGAGTGATATGGAAATTCCTATTGCAATCCGTCCCACAAGTGAAACTGTTATGTATCCATATTATTCTAAGTGGATTAGGGGACACAGGGACTTGCCTTTGAAGCTTAACCAATGGTGCAATGTGGTGCGTTGGGAATTCAGCAATCCTACTCCTTTCATTAGGTATAATTTATCTGGTCAAACCTTCTATCCATGCTTGGGTGACTTTTTGTCCTGCTCTTTTTTTTTTTTTTTTTGCTAAACCCAAGACAAAATACATCAGTGATGCCCATAGGCTACCCCACGGGCATCAACATCTACAGCTAACGTAATATCTTCACCCTTAGGCGAATGACAACCTTCCCTTCTACACCTATTTGCCACATATCTGCACAAGAATTCCCTTCACGATAGACATGGCTAATCTTTACCCTGAAATAAAGGTAGAGATGGAATAAGATCTTGGAGCAATGCATATCCACCAGGTTGGAGAAATTTGATAGTTGATAGTGAGTCACCTCCAATCCATAATTTATCCTCCTAAATCTCAAATTTAGGGGCTTCGTGTTGGGAACTCAACAACTTGAGATAAGGGCTTTCGGCTAGTAAATTGGCGCATAAATTAGGTTAACATGAAGGCTATACCTGTCTGGTCATATTTTTTGTTTGTCTTAGCTATTCTTGACGGCTTGCTGGTCATAATATGAATGTCTTCGTTTGATATATCGTAATGCTTCTTGTCTATTATTTAATACAAAACTAAGGGATTCTCAATTTTGCTCAATCGATGGCGCCAACACCCTTTGCACTTAAATCTAAACTGTTTGAGACTCTCAACCTCACTATTATTTAATGCAAAGCTGAGGTGGCACCTGATTGTTTAATAAACAGTTGAAGAATATCCAAAAGAAAAAAGAATAAATTGTTCTCCCAAAAATTGTTATATTATTTGTCAATAGGTACTTGTACAACTGGCTATGTTGCAGTAGAAATATATGCTACATCAGGTGAATTACAGTTTAGTGGGTGTCATTTAAGTGGTCTAGAAGAAGAATTGATCACAGTATCTTGTATGTTCAAAGCTGTGCAATTGCTTCTTTTGCTTGATCACAGTATCTTGTATTATTGCTTACTGTGTTTAAATTAAGATATGTTTTTTTTTTAAATGTTTGCAGGAGTCGCGAATTCCTTTGGCAGGAAGGGCACACAGCTTTTGCAACAAAAGAAGAAGCCGACCAAGAGGTAAACACATATGTTTCCTTTATGTCTCCTTTTAGTATGATCTCAGAATCAGGATTGTTTCATAATTTTAGTTATTTAATGATTGGTTGCCAACTGAATGTCAATTCTCAACCTGTTTCACTTGAGTGGCATGGGGATATCAGCCATGGCCAACTGACAGCAATCATTCTGACTGTAGACTAAGATGCCTAGCAAGATCTCACTAAGGATGACAAAAGGTAGAGTTGCAAATTGGTTCAGGTCCACACAAGTACTATGAGCCTGCTTAGCCTCAGTGAATTGGATTATGTCTGTTGCAGTTGCATAGCCTTTCCACCTTGTTTCCAGGTTAAAATTTTTGTTGAGAATAAAAGATGATTCCATTTTTGGAGTAGGTTACTCTTACCCGATCCAGCTCAAGAACAAATATCCACATTATATAAACTTTCCAGTCCCTGTGTTATAATCTTCCACCTGTAACCTGAACCTAGAACCTACAAACCGAGAAGCAACCTTATATGCTCCCTCTTATGGGTTGCAAACTTTTTAAGTAATGATGTATTTGACTGCATTTTTAGTTGTGTTATATTTAGGTTATCGAGTAATCATCTTGATCTTTTTGTATAATTCGAGGGTCAAATGGCTCAGTATCCTGTAGAAATGACATGCTAGTTTCCCCCTCTCTCATACATAAAAAGTCCTGGTTTATTGCAATCAATTACATCATTTTGTTGTTAGTTGAAGCATTCTCCTAGAATAAGGCATCCTTATCTTGTTGACATTAATAAAAAAAACGCTTAGCCCTTCTTTGTAGTTCACACACACACACACACGACATGTTTTGGTGGTTGTCATTTTAGTAGTTTGCTGAAGGTAGCGGACCTCATCTTTCTTTCAAACTTGTATAAATTGTAGTGAAGGATATACTTAATCTTCTCAAATATATTTCAACATTGGTAGCTAGATGGTGATCTATTATGATAACAAGTCTATTGTCAGCAACCTCAAACGCTTTTGTTTTATACAGCCTGTACTATATTTGACCATGCCCTTCGAATTGTTGCATCTATCTAGATGAATTTATTTAGAATAGACACAATAGGTATGATTTGATGTTGCTCTGTCGCCGTGTGTGTGTGTGTGTGTGTGTGTGTAAGAGGAGGGAGAATATATGGTGTTCAGTGATGCACTTCTTTAGAGGGAGGCTCTTTAATCCTCATATTTGTTGGTTTCCATCAACATTCTTATTGATGTTGGAGTATGCACTAGCTTTTGGAAGGGGGAGATATTTCTATCCCAGTTAAGCATTTAATTTGAATTCTGGTTTTAATTTTTTCTGAACAGGGGCTGTGTTCTGTGTTTTTACACCTTGATTTGCATTGGAATTTAGCATTTACTAACATTTTGTGATTTGAAGTTAAAACAAGGTTTGTGTGTGTGTGTGTGTGTGTGTGTGTGTGTGTGTGTGTTGTTTCTTTCTGTTCTTTTTCCTTTTTTGAAGCAAATGCCATGGACCTCCCACAACCCAATCCACCTGTTACCGCTGAGGCAGCCCTTTGATTTGAAGTTGAAACCCTTGTGTGTGTATTTCTTTCTTTCTTTCTTTTCTTTTTGCTTTTTTAAAGCAAATGCCATGGACCTCCCACAACCCAATCCCACCTATTATCGCTGAGTCAGCCCTCTGTAGCAGTTTGAGACACTAGTTTCTCTTATACGATGTAATTTAAGGTATGGAAGATACATTTTTATACTGATAATGTTTTGTTCTGAGGAAAGTGAGAGAAGAGAAAGAAGACGAGAGAGTAGTTATTTCTGGTACCCGGGAAAATTAGAAATAAAATGAAGGGAGAAAAAAGACAATTTCAGAATTTCTCCCCCTCCTGTCTTACTTCTCTTCTCCAGTTTAAAGAAAGTGAGAAAGATTAAAGAGAACTGAAAGAGAATTGATCTATTCAAAGGTATATCTTAACTTAAACCTCAAGGATCTCTGTTGGAGTTTACAGGATTTTGCTTGAACATCTAAACTCAAAGCTAGCTTCATTAAAACTTACTTGTGATATTTTCACTTTTCCTGGATTTAAAACTTTGCTCTTTTTTCTTTAAATTTATTTCCCCCTCCTACTTCTTTTGGTTTTGCATCTTTTCGCTCACTTACTCACAAAGTTTAAATGATTTTATAACAAAGTTGTCATGGCTCAATAGTATTCTGTTTAATAGTGATGCAATTGTCCTTTTCTTTACACAAACACAGGCACCTATTTCAACAATACTGCAGCTGTTGAGATCCTCTTAAGTATTTAATTAGTCCATTTTGCTGCTTTAGAGTTTTATTCTTCTATTGAATACTCTGTAAAATCAACTATTCTTATATGTTCTTTTAAATATTTATATGCCATATGTTTTCAGGTTCTTGAAATACTGGAACTATACCGGAGGATATATGAAGAATTCTTGGCAATTCCAGTTGTCAAGGGAAAGAAAAGTGAGCTAGAAAAATTTGCTGGTGGACTTTACACAACAAGTGTTGAGGTATTTACAGTTTCTGTCTTTGGGACTATTTGATTGATCTGCTGCCGATTCTCAATTATTGATTTCATAACATGTAAATCTTCTATTCAAAGTACAATGAAATTTCGTTGATGGCAGGCATTTATTCCAAATACGGGCCGTGGAATACAAGGTGCCACCTCACATTGCCTTGGCCAAAATTTTGCAAAGATGTTCCAGATCAATTTTGAGAATGAGAAGGGTGAAAAAGCAATGGTCTGGCAGAATTCTTGGGCATACAGCACCAGAACGGTAATTCTTTTACCTGCATCTTTACCCTATAGTTGCATGTGACTGTATGCCTGATTCAGATTCCATATCTTCTGGTTGCAAATATCTTTTAGAAGCAGGACCTTGTATACAAATGGTTTATTTAGTAGGAGACATTTATTTATTTTTGCTATAGGGGTAATTAGTAGAATCACTTACTTGGGAACGCTTACAGTATAAGTGATTTGAAATAAAGTTCTCTAGATGACCATGTGGTTCTTGGGTGTATGCTTCTAACCTACGTGTATCATCCTGTTCAGGATAGCGTCCTCAACAAGTTTGCTACTAGCTTGGCTCTGTAAAATACTTTTTTTCAATGCTTTGGTGCTTATTGGTCGATTGCTTATAGAACATTTTTCCTGTGCTTCACTGAGCTTTACTTTGCAGTAAATTCTTAGGCTACTGTTTGTTTGGTGGGACAAGTTAACAGGAGTGCCTAAGATAAAGATCTGCAACTGCTGTGAGAAAATTCCATATATTTTCAGCTGAGGAGACAAAAGAAACCTTTTATATATTTTTGCATGAAAAATAAATAATTTTATAATCAAGTCTATTTAGGAAATATTGTTAGGACTCAGAATCTGAAGCACTCTTTTCTTGTGGGGGTAGGGTTGTAAAGCAACTTTACAGTTGAACCTTAAAAACTAATGATATTGAATATAAATTGATTTGACGTCTGGACACAGTATTTGGGTTACATCCACGGTTCATGGACCACCATAATTCCCCGTTATGCTGAAGAAGTTTGTTTATCATCCAGCGTTATGGAATTTAAAAGTCAATAATCCCAACATTGATGGGATGAGGTTTTATAACAGTTGGTAGATTATTCTTGCGTGTTCTAAAGTTTGTGTAACTGCTTGGCTATGTAGCACGGACATTTCTATCATGGAGCCATGTCTTGTGTATTTTTAAGAATTTGCCACGTGTCCACGTGTCGTGTCCATTTCGACGTTGCCGTGTCCGTGCTACATAGCTGCTTGCCTCCTATTGAGTTACTTTTGCTTTTAATTTTAAATCACTAATGAAAATTGGGCAGCGTTTCTAGTTTGCATTTGCTGTGTCATAACCATCTTAATGTATAAGCAAAATTTCGTGTTGCAGATTGGAGTGATGGTGATGGTTCATGGAGATGATAAAGGTTTGGTTTTACCACCTAAGGTAGCATCAGTCCAGATTATTGTAATTCCCGTACCATACAAGGATGCCAATACGGAAGCGATCTTTGAGGCTTGCAAATCAACAGTTGCAACATTGAATAAAACAGGTTTCAGGGCTGAGGAAGATTTAAGAGATAACTATTCACCTGGTTGGAAGTACTCTCAGTGGGAACTAAAAGGTGTTCCCTTGAGAATAGAAATTGGGCCAAAGGATTTAGCGAATAATCAGGTAGATAATTTTGAACTTTTTTCTTGTGGCTACACATTCTTTCATTGTTTGTTAACGTTTTCGAGTAATGAGCATATGTGACCTGTTGAAACATTGCTTTTTTATGTGTGCCAGTCATGTTTTATTTTTATTTTAATGTAGGTATTAAATAATTTATCCTGTCTTCGCTATTGACATTTTCTTTTTGCATTCTGCCATGGTAATTTCTGCCATATTAAATAATTTATGTGTGCCAGTCATTTTTCTTTTGCATTCTGCCATATGAGCAAACTCTCCAAAACTTGCTGCAGTGGAAAGGAGTCATAATTTAGATAGAACTATTTGCACCTCAGAATTTTGGCGCTATTTCGGTAATTTCTGTACTCATGAAGTTTTCTTCCCTGATAGCTGGACTGGTTGTTCTGACATAGTTTCTGGTTGCAAATTCTATGCAATTTTTGTTCCTTGATGAAAATTTCCTCTAGTAAAGTTATTTCCACTCATTCTGATGAGGATCTCTCAAGCTGTAAGTAGAATCATCTATTATAAACAACCAAAATGAGACTACAGACTTACTCAATGCCTCTTAAGTCTTAACCATTTATCTAATTTTTTAAATGGAGTTGATAATCGTGGCTATTAAGCTCCAATTATCTTATATAAATTTAATGTCTTATGACTTGACTTATTAAGTTATTTATATGCATATAGCATTATCTTAATCTAATGAAGTGGGCATTATGCGGATGAGTGGCATGTTTAAGTGTCGGATAGTTTTGTCTCGGAATGGTGTACTTGCATCCTTGAAGTTCTTCTTTACTATTATTCGTTGTTGATTTTTTTTGTTTGGCCTTCTTATACTTGATATATTTATCATTGTTATAAAGTCTCTTTGTCCGAATTTCTTCTATTTGATATCTTTATATTTCCCCTCTTGCTTATGATAAAAAATATAATATTATAATTGGTTTGTAGGTTAGAGTTGTTCGCCGTGACAATGGCGCAAAGAAGGACATACCTGTGGGAGATCTAGTGGAGCAGGTGAAAGATATATTGATTGACATCCAACAGAGCTTGTTTAATGCAGCAAAGCAAAAAAGAGATGCCTGCGTCAAGGTCATCAATACATGGGATCAATTCATAGCAGCACTCAATGAGAAAAAACTGATTTTGGCACCATGGTGTGATGAAGAGGTACATGTGTTTATATAACTACAATTTTTTGTGTTTCATGCATAAGGCAGTTACTTAGAATTGTTTGTCTTCTAATACCTCATCTTCCCCAGTTTCATTGTTATCTTGTGCTGATATCAGAATCAGAACCTTAAGGGAACTTCCATATTGTAAAGTCAAATATATTTTAGCTATTTTTGTTAAAATTTATTGACAGCCATCTTATCTATATTCTAGCTATGATTTAGCATCCAAGAGATGATTGATGCAGGCGATCTTATCCGAATTGTTTATTACATTTAGGAAGTTGAAAAAGATGTGAAAGCACGGACTAAAGGTGAACTTGGAGCAGCCAAGACATTGTGTACTCCATTTGAGCAGCCCAGACTTCCTGAAGGTTTGCAAATACATGAAATTTATTCCCTGCAATTTCTGATTTTCTTTCTTATACATCTTCCAAGTATAAAATGTATTACACTATTAATAAAAACGCAAGTGACACTTATATCTAATCCTCACTTGTATTGTGCTAAAGGATTGAGGAGCCGGAGAGATTTTTTTCAACTTTAACTTTTTACGCTAGCAAATATCAACTTCCAACCTAAAAACGCCAACATTTCTTTTGTTATTGGTTAAAACTTGCAGGATATCTTTGATAATTTTTTTCGCATTAAAAACTGGAATTGTTAAACATCATGTAGTAGACAAAATTGTGATTTATCATGTCAAAAAATAAATTTAGTTGTTTCCTAATATAAAAGGAGAACCTAGCAGTCAGTATTCTTCCTACCATTTGATGCTTCTGACCAATTATTTCTCTTACTTTTTTAGTTGCACAAGACAAATGCATTTCCCCTGTCCTTGTGTTTTTTCTTACCAATCAATGCATAAACAAAAAGTGGATGACTCTAGGTCATAGTGTATTATTGGATAAGCCCAAGGTTTCCGTGTGCGCGCCCGCGTGTGAGTGCCTGTTAAAATATCATCCTGCTTGTTACCTACTGCATTAGATCATTAACAATGAACAATGAAGTAAGCTTTTTGGTTCTTTTGATGTCCTTTCTTTCAACTTTCTAACAAGCCACAGGATTGTGCATGTTATCCCTAATTTGTTATCTTTTCATCACCGACATCATGATCATTAATAATTATCACTTATACTATTGCCAATAACTGCTGTTGCAAGTGGTTTTGGAGTATAACATATTTGTGGCGAATGTAGACTTAAAAGACACCATTTTACTGGCTGCATCATCTCGATTTCTCAGTAACTAAAACAGCTACCTTTAGTTTTTCCTTTAGAGTAATTATTTACGCTTCAAAATAAAACTTGTGCAGTCTTCAGTTTCATCATGGCAAATACACGGGTCAGTAAAATTTGTATAACGATTATACATATTAGAATGAACATAGTTGGTAATCAATTTTGAAATTGCTAAAATTATATTCTTGTACTATTAGAGGTATGAGTCTTCATTAGTTTGTGTATGCGTGTGTGTGTCAGCGTGTGCGTGTGTGTGTGTAGCAGCTTTTTCATATAGTCTCATGTCTCCGTCAACATAACCCAGAACTTGGTACTCTGTTCTGAGATCTTTCCATTGTCATCTCTCTCGTGCAGGGACTCTTTGCTTTGCATCCGGGAAGCCTGCAAAAAAGTGGACATATTGGGGACGAAGCTACTAGGCGTGTTCAATTTTTCCGCCAACTATTTGAAGTGTGCTGACTGCAACTTTTTGGATATGTTATCATTGGATCCGCTACTTGATTCAAATTTTCTCCTTATAAACTATTTTGAACTTCCATACCATGTTCATTGGAAATCAAGACAAATGTCGAGAGCATTATGCTTGCATTCTGGCTGCATTTGGTAACTGAGATGGGCTTTTACTGATCCCTATTATTATTATAATGTAAACTCTTGGGATTTCGCAATTTGCAATTGAAGTGCTTCACGTTTGTAAGATTACATATTCTTGAAAAAAGAAAAGATATTAGTTTTATCAAATTACTAAATGCTCATTGATAATGTTAAAATGTGTTGCGGTGGAAGTCATAAATCATATTGTGTAATGTGTCATCTTAGAGTGTGAGTCATATTGATTGATACAGAGATGTTAATTGCTTATAATTTGATTAATGGGGGATTTCACTACAACTCTTTATTACAAATCATAATTAAGAAAAAAAATTCAGTTTTATAATTTTATTTATTTCAGTCACTTTTTTTAAACTAATCACGCGTGCTCGTGTGTCAAGCGCAGAATCGCTTCTCAACGGTGAAAGATGTAAATGCTTTGTAGCAATCGCTTCGAAAAAAGTGGGGCTTTTTAAAAATGTGGACAACTGGTATAAAGAAGATTGCGACTATGATCGCAATCTTCACAAAAAAATAAAATAAAACTATTCTTGAGGAATGCGATCATGATTGAAGTCTTCACAAAATACTTTATTTCTGAAAACTGCAACTATGACTGTAGTCTTCTTTATTAGTTCATGTTTCTGACTCTGGTCGTAGTTCTCACAAAAATGATATGTTTCTGAGTTTTTATAGGAGTACGACTATGATCGCAATCCTCTCACAAAAATGCTACATTTCTAAATCTTTGTTAGAATCGCGACCTATTAAGACAGTGATCATGATCGTACTCCACATAAAAAGTCTTTATTAAAGTTCGCAGTCCTCACAGAGGACTGTGATTATGAGACACAATCTTCATATCAACATCGTCATCATCAGCAGACCCTTCCCTTTTCACTGACAACTGATCATGTCCAATGCTTTCCAGATCTGAAAATACGTTCCAACGCAACTAGTATTTAATTATATGGAGAAAAAATTGAAAGTAGAAAGAGAATTTTTAAAAGTGTATGGATAAACTATACATCCAACGGATAAAGAAAAAATAAAGAGAAAAGTGTCGGGGAGAGCAAATACACTATATATTTTATTTTACTCATAATATATATTTATTATTTTACTCGAAAATATTTTGAATTTCAATTCAGTAGTCATATACAATATCGGTTTTGAAATCTGCGGTGTTTTTTGCTATTGATATTATCAAAACCGACCGAGCGAAGCGAGAGAGGTTTTCTCCATGACTCTTATATAAAATTTGTCCGTCCGTCTATCCCCTCATTTTCTTCCGCCAAAGGAAGAAAAAGAGAGCTGCTCTCCTCCCCTATTGCCGCTGCCCTTTCTCTCTTCCCTCCCCCTCTTTCTCATCTTCTCCTCCTCCTCCTTCCACCACCACCCTCTCGCGTCCCTTTCCTTCTCTCCCCTCTCCCTTCTTTCTCCTCTCCTCCTCTTCTTTTCAATACTGCCCTCTCCTTCTTTCTCCTCCCTCTCACTCTTTCCCTTCTTTTATTTCGCCAGTCGGTTTCCTATCGTCGGCTGTATTCTAACTATGAAGGGCTTAATAGTAAAAGCGATTCTGTGGCTCCTTCGTGAACTTTGTTCGTCCGTAAGTCCCCCAAAAAAGAGCTACAGTGACGACTGAGCCCCTGGTGCTGCTCTATCTTCTACTCTCTCTCTCATTTTCTTACTCCTTCCTCCTCCCCTCACCTCTTCGCCGCTCGGATTCACCGCAAGCGATAATCTAGTTCTACAATTTATTGTTTGTTCATAGGCTTGCCTGAAAACAATTCCAAATAAAAACTCCGACATCCCCCGGCGTCTTATCCTTTCCCTCCCCTCTCTCTTTTTCCCTCCACATATCAATTTTCTTTCTTTTAATTATATTAAAAAATACCCACAGGGCTTAAAAATCCAAACTTTATCAAACCCGGGTAATTCTCCCCAATTCCTTCACCCAAAACCCTAATTTCAATCTAGCAATGGCCTTGTCGCCTTTGCCAACTTCACTCTCAAAGCCTACTTCCTTCATCTCGCACAAAATTTTCATCTCCCAGTCAAATTTCGCCCCGAAATTCGATCTGGGCACCTCCTATTTCGGTCAAAAACCTCGCCGGGCCAAAGAATTTTCAGCACGAAGGAGGCGAAACTTTCGAGTAGAAGCTGCTGCTTTAGGAGGTTTATTGGGCGGGCTCTTCAAAGGGAGCGATACGGGAGAGTTGACGAGGCAAAAATATGCGGATTCCGTTGCTTTGATCAACAAGTTGGAGCCTGAGATGGAGAGGTTGTCGGATTCGGAGCTGAGAGAGAGGACCTCGGGGTTGAAGGAGAGAGCTCAGAATGGGGAGTCTTTAGATTCTCTTTTGCCTGTAAGTGTTTGATTAGTTTCAGGTGGATTGATTTGCTATTTTAGGAGTCGAAGACTGAGAAAATGGAACCATTCTTTTGTGCAGGAAGCATTTGCTGTGGTGAGAGAGGCGTCTAAAAGGGTTTTGGGTCTTCGTCCATTTGATGTGCAGCTGATTGGTCAGTTCTCCATTTGCACTGCAAAGGGATCTTTTTACATCCATGTGAAGTTGCGACGGATGTTGTAGTTCTGAAATTTACTATGTTTTATTATGTTAATAAAACCTTTTGAGGGATTCTTTGTCTTCTGCCTCTCGTTGCGAGTAATTTAAACAAAAACATTTGTGTTCAAAGTGTTGACATTTGCAATTTTGGCTCATACAGGTGGCGTGGTTCTTCATAAAGGGGAAATTGCGGAGATGAGGACCGGAGAAGGGAAAACGCTTGTGGCTATCTTGCCTGCTTATCTGAATGCATTGAGTGGGAAAGGAGTGCATGTTGTCACTGTAAATGATTATCTTGCCCGACGAGATTGTGAGTGGGTTGGTCAAGTACCTCGATTTCTGGGACTGCAGGTTGGCCTAATCCAACGTATGTAGCATCCTGTAGTCATGCAAGCTATAATGGTCTCAATGTCTATATTTGTTCAATTGAAGACTATAAGAAAATATTTTCACATGATGCAACTAATCGATTCCTCAACATATGTCCCTTCCTTGCAGTTGCACTGCCCATTATTGTTTCCATTTGAAATTCACAGTTGTCATCAGATAGTTAGAGTCGTGCAATTTTTTCTCTAAACCATTGATAGTCTGAGTATACATGGTATCATGCAGTAAAAACATGTAGCAACTACGGGGCAGTGGAAAAAGTTATTAGCAGATAAACTAGACCAGTTAGATATATGGGTTAATGGGAGGCACTAAAATAGCATTCTACTTGTTTGCCTGTCGTTACCCAAATAGACCCCCTTCTTGGTTGGAATTGAATGAAAATCCAACTTGACTCAACCTTCTTTTGCAACTGGTTATAGTTGACTTGCATATTGACCCTGGAATAAGGACGTGTATCTGCATGTGATGAATTCTCAACCTCATTCAGTCCTATATTAACCATATTCTTGTATACTTTCTCATTTTGATTGTTTTATTAGCGTTTTTTAGCCAATGTCAGTTGCTTGAATTTGTTTATTTTTTATTTATTTGTTGTAAACTGCTGTGACTTCCCTCCCATCTTATTGATATTTTATGTTGGCAGAAAATATGTCGAGCGAGCAAAGAAGGGAAAATTACTTGTGTGATATAACATATGTCACCAACAGTGAACTTGGCTTTGATTACCTAAGAGACAATCTTGCCACGGAAAGTATAATACTTGATTTCTAATGAGCTTCAGACTGTTACTTAGTCCAGCTTCCTTTGTCAAATTAATTTTCCTCATCCAATATCTTAAATGTTTTTTTTACTCTGAATTTCAATATCTCTAGAGGGCTTCCCGTGAGAATTTTGACTCTTTGTAATTACAGAGTGTTGATGAGCTTGTCTTGCGGGGCTTTAATTACTGTGTGATTGATGAGGTTGATTCTATCCTTATTGATGAAGCAAGGACACCTCTGATCATCTCAGGCCTTGCTGAAAAGCCTAGTGACCGGTACTACAAAGCAGCAAAGATTGCAGCGGCTTTTGAGCGTGATCTTCATTATACTGTAAGAAGCGGAGACTTTAGTCTCCATCTTGTGAAATTTGGGTTAATTAGTACAAAAAAAATTACTCTGTGCTTCTTATTAACAATACTGAGTAATATAATATGATCCTGTTATGCAACACAAACTTTCTTCTTCCATTTAGAAAATAAACCAGGAAAAGTTAGCTATACAATACAATATCAAATGAGGTAAAATGCTAATGGTGCACAGTAGATATTGCTAAATAGATAAATAATGATGTTTGTTGATCTTTTCTGAAACTGGTTTGTATCTCAGGTAGATGAAAAGCAAAAAACTGTTCTACTCACAGAACAGGGTTATGAGGATGCTGAGGAAATTTTGGATGTAAAGGATCTTTATGATCCTCGAGAACAATGGGCTTCATTTCTTTTAAACGCCATCAAAGCAAAGGAGCTATTTCTTAGGGATGTAAACTACATTGTTCGTAGCAAGGAGGTTCTAATCGTGGATGAATTTACAGGTCGAGTCATGCAAGTGAGTTCCTTTTTCCCAAATTACGAGTACAGTTGATGTCTTCTCCTTAGGAATGGTTAACTCGATTTAGGTTGTTGTTGAAGATTGTATAGACTAAGTTGACAAAAGATTAATCAGCTCGTTACATTTTTATGTTGTTTAGGGTGGCTAAATCTATGTACTTTTTAGGGGGTGGTAATTTATGTCATTCTTGTGTTTTAAGTACTTCAAAAATATTGCTAGTGCTATTAGAATATCTAGAATTTGATTCAAATTTCAGATAAATTGAATAAATGATGCATTACAATATAGCTTTCCATTGTTTCTTGAGTACTTGCGTTTCCGGGGATTTCTCCAGTTTTTTCCATTCTATACTATTTACTTGACCTTTTCAGTTCAAAAGGTTACTTCAATGCCTTTTGCTATTGATTTGGCAGGGCAGGCGTTGGAGTGATGGTCTTCATCAGGCAGTGGAGGCAAAGGAAGGTTTGCCGATTCAGAATGAAACAGTCACACTTGCATCCATTAGTTATCAAAACTTTTTTCTCCAGGTGAGATAATCATTTGAGGTTTCCCACCCACTAATTGATCCCACACCTATCAATTCCCCCGTTCCCAAACTGCCGCTACCACAAAAACTTAAGCACACCAATCAATTAGAAAATTGTTCTCAAATCTTCTCTGTCAGTGGGTGGCAACTTTTTTGACCTGCTTAGTAAGAAACTTAAAACTTTAATCTGCCGGCATGACCAAGCACCATAAAAATACTATTTTTTAACCTCACAATTCTTGACACATTTGTGTTAACTTCCAGTTTCCGAAACTCTGTGGCATGACTGGAACTGCAGCCACTGAAAGTACAGAATTTGAGAGCATATACAAGCTGAAAGTTACCATTGTTCCAACAAACAAGCCCATGATAAGAAAGGTATTAAAATTTGTTTGAAATTTCAGTATGTACAAGGAAGATTTTGTAGTTATCGATTATGTCTTTCTCTCATAGTTTGCTGGGCTTGACTCAGGACAACGTACCTGAGTTCAGCTAGCCATTTAATTAAATGTAAATCACTTGCAACTATTTAATGGAATGTGTTACTTTGTTTATTGGCGAATGACAGCCTTCCTAGCATTTGGCTATATTTGACCTGTTTGACTATAAACAAGACAAACCGGTCTGACAGCTAGTTCTAGGCATTTGAAGACACGACGAACGTATCTTCTGGCAGAAATCGACAGCTGAAAGTGGTTTTGTTTCCAAGATGTCCTTGCTAAACTGCCGAAAGAAAGGGGTGGAGGGAGTGAAGGTAGGACAAGGAGGGGCTGGAGTAATGAAATGGTTTAAACCAAAGCCAAAGTAAACTGTATAACCTTTCTGTGGCACATTGGAATTGAGGGTTCAGTACACAAAGAGTCAGAAAGGGGGCCCAAGGCAGAATTCAGCTCTAACCTGTGCTTGTCACATTGGAAATTGTAGCCTCATTAATAGGGCATCTTTGTAGATAAAGATGTGGTATTTGTTTATTCACCACCTATATGGAGAATGAGATGATGAACAATAATACACAATCACACATAAAGGTAATCATGGTAACTAGCAATTACTACTAAACCAAACATTTTGAAATTGTAACATTTGTCAAATTTGGTTTATTATGTAACATTTTTTAGCATTAATATAGTGTGATGTACTTACAATATGAACTCATACTTTTTTTTTGGCTGAAACTATTATTTGTTTTACCATATTATACTTTTTTCCGCTCTATTATTGAACAGAGCTACATCATCATCCTCATGGAGATGCATGTCTTCAGTAATCTGTTGAAAAGAATAATGCATGCAGGCGAGGGTTATAAATTTGTTTGTATAGCCTAAGAAAATGTCATTATCATTATTAAAACTAATGAAGATAACCTCATATTAGGAGGTGTTGATGGGTGTTCGAGGTATGTGTTGATGGGTGTTCTTTTCTTGCTAACGTGCCAAGTTTTAAGTACACTATGTCATGTTAAGTGTACGTTGTCAAGAATGTAGCTGTGCACTTTGATGAAGATTTGGGTGCACACAAAAAATTGGGAACATACAGGAGCGTAGCTTCATTTTGTAGGCTGGCCAGTGGATTAATATATTGGAATAAAGGATTATTTGATCTTAACCACATCAAATCATTACATATTTTGTTTAAACAGTGCTGCTTTATGTTTCAGCAACTATGAAAACTCTAATCCGTCTTTTAAACTTTACCGTATCATTTGTAACTTGTAATTGCCCAAGTATCTTCTTTCAGAAGTGGAAATCTAATTTTTTTTTTTTTTTTTTTTAAAGGATGAGTCTGATGTAGTTTTTAGGGCAACTGCGGGCAAGTGGCGTGCCGTTTTGGTAGAAATTTCAAGAATGCACAAGACTGGGCGGCCAGTGCTTGTTGGAACAACTAGTGTGGAGCAAAGTGACTCCTTGTCAGAACAATTGCGTGATGCTGGGATCCCTCATGAGGTAAGTTGTGTGTATACGGTGGGGACATCAATAGTAGAATAATTTTTGATTGAAACAGATAACTATTTTTTTCTTCGTGCAGTATAGTTTTAGTTTGTGCCATGTGGTATTAATGATTTTTTCATACTATAGTTTTAGTACGTGTTATTCTTGTCTACCTCCTTCATTGATGTTCATAAGTTATGTCCTTTAATTCAATGAACCACATTTTTCTTGATCTCTATCTTGATGAATGATTGATCATAAATAACAATAAATGGACACGACAAGTTATTTATTGACCATCAATTTGTATTGTATGCTCTTTCTTTCTCAAAATTTTGTGGCTAAATTTCTTAATAGTATTATAAACTATCATGGTATTTCTAAAAATTCTCATAAACTATCAAATTCTCAAAGTACTACCAGTCCTAAACAACGTTAACGATGCCCGCGAAAGGACTTAAATACCCTTACACTTACAATCTGATGGAAAAAACACGTGTTTTACACATGTTAGATTAGGATCAATTTGATAAAAAAAATAGACACATTATAGTCACTGACAGCTGTTGGAACGGCAGACTTGTTGGAACGACAGACTGACAGAGGTAGTTTTTTGAGAAGAGGAATAGTTTGTGGTAGTATTTTGGGAATTTGATAGTTTAGAGTGTTTTTTTAGAATACCATGATAGTTTATGGCAGCATTGAGAAATTTAGCCTAATTTCGTTGAAGTTATATTCCATATATTCAATTTTCGTTGTACTAATTCTAAATCCTTTGAATTTAAATGGCTCTCTGCATCTTTCTACTTTGGTGTTTATTCCTTCCTAGTCTCGTTAGTTATTTGGTTAGCTAAACAACATGCACCAAGAACCTTCTCCGCGAATATGCTTAGTGAGCACACAGGAACCAGCATGTCCGTGCATGGGCAATCAATATGGAACAATGAGCAAAATAATTTGTAGAGAGAGTTCACAAAAGGTGACCCTAGTGAATCATTGAACCTATCCTATAATATACAGGACAACACCTTCAGGCTGGAGTCCAAATTGTGGGTGTATGCCCTTTCTAAAGAGAGTTCACAAAAAGTGGTACTAGCTGATGTTTAAATTTACATCTTCATTAGCACTTTACCCATCACCCTGACTAGGTCTATTAGTCTCACTAGGAAACACAATCCTAATGATTCTATACTTGGTCAACTTATTAGTGAAATTGGGTTTGTTGACAATACTTGGTCAATTATAAGTGAAATTGGGTTTGTCAGCAATAATCCTACTTGAATAGAACTTTTAACAAACTGAAATGATAGACCTGAGAAAGATTCAGTAAAAGAAAAATTTTAATATGTCAAAAGTACGGCTAATCTCAAAATATAAGTGACTATAAAATAAGAAAAATCTGAAAAAAAGCGAAAAGATGGCAAGGCAGAAATTATAGTATAGTAATTTGTCAGCCCCACCCCTCCCCCCGCCCCGCGTCTACTAAACTTTTTCTAAAGTCTATGAGAGTCTGGAGGTCGCCAACTAGTCTTTTAAGACTACGGCTACTCCCTCTCTTGGGTGGGAACTACAACAACAATAAAGCCTTTATCTCAACTTTTTTGGGGTTGGCTACATGAATCCTATTCTTCGATGCTGCTCAATTAAGGGCCATCTTCTCAATAACATGAAGCATTAATATTTCCTTACTTGATGAGGAAGTTGGCACTAGTGATTAAAGGGTTGCCACTCAGGTCGATAGCTGGTTGTAAAACTTGAAATCATTCGTGGAGCTTCGCTTCATAGCCAACCCCATCTCGATTGGAGCTGGCTTAAATGATGATGATAATAAGTTTTTCTCGTTCATTTTGGTCGAGTACTTTCCTATATCGAGGTCTCTCTATTTATTTGTAGCTTCTTTTCCCCTCTAAAATTTGTAGGTCCTCAATGCAAAACCTGAAAATGTTGAGAGGGAAGCAGAAATAGTAGCACAGAGTGGTCGTCTTGGGGCAGTAACCATAGCTACCAACATGGCAGGACGGGGAACAGATATCATTCTTGGGGGTAATGCAGAATTTATTGCAAGACTAAAGCTTCGTGAGATGCTTATGCCGAGGTATTAAAGTCTTACAAATTTTGGATGTATTTTTAAGGAAGAATTATTTTTACATGGACTGTCGTTAAATGGCTATGTATCTTTTGTGCCAGTCTAATGTTTGAGGAGATAGTTTGCTCCTAGTCATATCTCTGCAGGACAAGTCTATTATGATTGGTTTGTCTAATTGATCAAAGTTCCTTTACCATTTAAATTATTCTTTTGTCTTAAATCCTCAAGCATCAGTTTTTGGCCATAGATCACCATGGACCCAATACTAACTCACATTGGACCTTCCCTTGAGCATATGGATATCTAGCGTTTCAAGGCCGTTTTCTACTAACAATTGCATCCATAGTTCAGCTATATCTTTTCCCCTGTCCTCCTTGACACTCTGAATATTTTCTGCCCTCCGCATACTGATCACGTCTTATGCAATTTCACCGATGCTGATTGACAAATGAAGTTCAGAAGGCATCTTTTCGGTTGACTGTTATTGCCAATTGTTTGATCAACATGTGATCAATTTAGCCATTGATATATAAGTCATATGCAAATTTGTCCGTGGTTGAGTGTTATTTCCAGTTCCCGTTTATCATGTGGCAGCATCAAGCTTGTGTTTCATATCAGTAAATTATCTTACTATGTGTACTACATTCGCCACTAGCTTCTATTACCCCATTTTGACACTTGTTCATTCAACCTGCAAAAAATATAAATGCTGCATGTTAGAGGCTGCCAACTTTATCGAATTGTCATGTATGTCAACATTTTTGTTATAAAACTGTTTCTGAGATGGCATAAATACTGCAGAGTTGTCAAGCCTATGGAAGGGTTTGTTTCTGTGAAGAAACTTCCACCGAAGAAAACGTGGCAGGTGCAATTATGATTTGTACATTTTTATTAATTTTGGTGGAAGGAGAGTCCAATTATTACCCTTCTTGATCTCATTGCTTTGATTTATGCAGGTGAATGAAAGTCTATTCCCATGTGACCTTTCTAAAGAGACGGTATCATTGGCCGAGGCTGCAGTGCAATCTGCTGTAGAAACATGGGGCCAAAGATCACTAACCGAGCTTGAAGCAGAAGAGAGACTATCATATTCATGTGAAAAGGTAAATATGCATGGAGAAAGGCAGTTTTCCTGAGTAATGGCTATTGTTATTACTCAGAAGCTTCAGTTCGCTAGAAGGTGTTGAAATTTAACTTGAATAGGAAGATCAATCTAATGAACTTTTGGTCCTAATCAGTGCAATAATTCATATCGTTTAAATACAATACTAAATCATGGTAATAGATGGTTTTGGGCCCCATATGAGAAACAATGAGTTAGATGGTGGACAATATTCTGCTTCCAGTTGCAAATTGTTCATCTGCAGCATCATAAACTTGCTGCCTTTTGTTTATTTGCAAGGTATCTGACTTTCTATAGGCCACTTTTGCTAAAAATATGTTGGTCCTGATGAAAATATCCTTGGTGGAATAGTGATTTTTTTTCCTCCCATTTTCCCCTTCACATCTTAATATATCATTGGGTCAGTTGAATAGAGATTTAGTGGCAGGAATGACCTCTTCCAGTTCTGGGCTAGAATAGCAATTCCCCAAAAGACCAAAGGACAAAGGTTTAGAAGATAAAGATGATTAGACTTAAAATAGATTAATACCCAAATACACAGCAGCTAGATGGTGTTGATTAATACTCCCCATATTCTGCTATAGTTCTTGACTTAACAACACCTTAGAAATGTACTCTGGCCAGACTACTAGATAGAATAAGAATTCATTTGTCTGCCTGCATCAATGTGGTATACTAAATATATTTTTGGTGGTGTGTAATTTCCCCTTAGTAAATGATATTGTCCTGTTCTTCCATTTTCATGATTAATGGCGATGCTTGTGGTATATGTTAACAATTTTGATGTCCTCATTGCAGGGACCGATTAAAGATGAGGTCATAGCAAAACTAAGAGAAGCATTCAAAAAAATGGTTGATGAGTACAAGGTCTATACTGAAGAGGAAAGAAAGAAGGTTCTCTCTGTCTAACCAGCAAGACGACAATTATTTTGATGTTGATACAGATAGCAAAGGCAACAATAATTGGTTGTTCTATTTGTAGGTCGTTTCGGCAGGTGGGCTTCATGTGGTGGGGACGGAGCGCCATGAATCACGTAGAATAGATAATCAGGTCAGAATTTCATCATGAATTATGCTTATAGAATGTGAAGAATTTTACCTGTTTGTAAGTGTTTTTTTCATGTTATCCTCTTCCACCCACTGCTAGTCTGTTTAGTATTCTTTACTTTGATAGTGCCATTAATAATTTTGTTAAACTATATCCTTATGTATATGCAGCTTCGTGGTCGAAGTGGCAGGCAAGGGGATCCAGGAAGCTCTAGGTTCTTTCTTAGTCTAGAAGACAACATCTTTAGAATTTTTGGTGGAGACAGAATACAGGTTCTCACTAATTTTCTATTGATTTTAATACAGTACTGTTTTGCTGCTTCATTGTTGCGATAGTTTGAAGTAAATATCCAGATACATATGGCGAAATTAGTGGAGTGCACATGTAATGCTTTAATGTAGTAGTCAGTATTTTTTCTTTTTAAAATCTAATGTTTAGATCTAATAATATTGCTTTGGCAATCAATCTCAGTTTTATGAAGCTAATTCTGATTATCATGGATTACTGGTTGTTAATAACTTGCAGAATCTTTTAAAAGCTTAATAATTTTGGCGTAGATTGAGTTGGGTGAATTTGATGATTAAAATGTTTTCTTAGAGATTTTGCTTTTATCTGTAACAATGTATTATTTTCATCAGAGATGAATATCTAGGATCCTAGGGATGTATTTGTCAGTATTTTTTATGGCAGGTTTATTCTTATGCTGATACTCTTTTTCTTCATATTTACTGAAATCTTAGTCATCTTTTATCCTTTTTATTAAAAGAGAAGACTGTTTTGGAGAAAATAATTTTAAATTCTTGGACTTATTCCAATGATAGAAGTATATCCATATTTAGATTTTCTGAAATCTTAGAAGTCTCTCTGAGCAGTTAATCTTTCATGTCTAAAATCTTTACTAATATGCCTGACGACTTTGTTTTGAAACGTAGTGCTCTAGTAGAACTTGTTTTGATATTTCCTGAAAATTGGTCTTAATTTTTTACCGTGTCATCATGCTGTGAACTTTAGTTCTGAACAGTTATGTCATCATAATCATGCACCTGCAGACCCTACATCTTAACCAGAAGACTTATCCAATTCATATGAAGTTCAGTTTTTGTTATTTATATATAATTATTTATTTTTTTAAAAACCTAGGATGGAGCTAAAAGCTAGCTCCATCCATAAAAATATTAGAAAATTCATTAATAAAGAGTTCTTACAAATTAGAAAGAAGTCTTTCAAAAAATAGAAGACTAAACAACTGAGCAGTTCTATAGCCTAGTTTCACAGAACAACTCTATCCAAAAAAAAAAAAAAAAACTAAACTAAACAGAAAGACCTACAACCGGGGTGGAGGTGGTTTGGGAGTGCTCGCGTGCATGCAGCAATCCCACAATAGAGCCCCCTAAAATTAGCAACATCTGACGATGGTTTACCACCAGAAGCTTACATAAGAATTTGCTGATAAATCTACTCTTATTTTGTTTAGGCATTGAAAGGTTACCTGCCAAAAAAAAAAAAAAACAAATTAGACGAGAGAACTAAGAAAGCCAATTTATGTTATATGAATCACGTTATACTTCAAGCTTATGCAACGATGGAGCAGTGACTCCAAGATAATCTGAGGATTTAACAAAGAGAAAGGCAGGTTAATAGTAAAGGATATGAGTTTAGACATAGGAGTTGCATTGATAATTGAGCCAGAAATTATATATCCCAAGAGGAAGACTTAGTGACGGTCCTAGTGTATATTTTGATTTATGTATTCTAGATATATATTTCTTAGTCATATATAGTATTCTTTTTGTTCCAGTTGAGGAAATTCATGTTTATATGACAACTGACTCTGATGGTTTCCAAAACATCAACCGTGCAAAGTGCAGGGTTTGATGAGAGCTTTTAGAGTTGAAGACCTTCCAATTGAATCGAAATTGCTGACAAAGGCATTAGATGAGGCTCAAAGGAAGGTTGAGAACTACTTTTTTGATATAAGGAAGCAGTTATTTGAATTTGATGAGGTATTGAACAGCCAAAGAGACCGGGTTTACACAGAAAGAAGGCGGGCCCTTGAATCTGATGACCTTCAAGCCCTTATTGTAGAATACGCAGAGTTGACTATGGACGACATCTTAGAGGTAACATGGATCTCAAAACTCATAGCTGGCAACTGTATCGAATATATATTCTGAATAATTCAACATCACAAAATGCAAAATCACTGTTGAATATGTGTCAATGAATCCCATTTAACTAAATTGCCCTGGTGGCTTCTCATTATATGTATAGGCCAATATTGGATCGGATCCAAAGGAAAGCTGGGATCTCGATAAACTTATTGCCAAACTGCAACAGTAAGTAAAATCTTGTATAATGAGAGTGAAGTTTTACCTGTTTCTATATGATGCTCTGGTGAATCATAGCTTTGGTTTCGCTAGCTTTTACTCTAAAATAGTATGTCAATCATCATCTGTAATGATCATTTTACATTGTGCATTATCCAACTGTACTTGATTATCAGGTACTGCTATCTGTTGAATGATTTGACACCCGAGTTGTTGCAAAGTAAATGTTCGAGCTATGAGGACTTACGAGAGTACCTTCGTTACCGTGGGCGGGAAGCATACTTCCAGAAAACTGTGAGACACTACTTTGGAGATGACTTGATTGAAAATTATTTTTTATTGTATTAACAGAACTAATCTTGATGAGATTGCGCACTGTTCATACACCGTTGCCTTGTGTCATCATCAATCATTTGTATTTTTATCTCATATTTATTGTATCCATTTTGTTTTATGTTTCTGATGGTCACAATCCAATATTCAGGAGATAGTGGAGAAGGAAGCTCCTGGGCTGATGAAGGAAGCAGAGAGGTTCCTTGTTCTGAGCAACATCGATCGGCTATGGAAGGAACACCTGCAAGCCCTTAAGTTTGTTCAACAAGCTGTGGGCTTACGAGGATATGCACAGCGGGATCCCCTGATTGAGTACAAGCTCGAAGGCTATAACCTTTTCTTAGAGATGATGGCACAAATCCGAAGAAATGTTATTTATTCTATTTACCAGGTATGGCTTCATACACTCGTCTATTTAACTTGTTTTTCTTGTATGTGCATAGCTTTGGAAATCCAGATCTGAGATAAAGAAATGAAATTCATGAAACAAGTTTGGAAATTATTCACAGATAGCACAGCAACATATATGTATATATTTCTGTTCATATTCTGAATCAGAAGAACAAGTCTGTGACAAGTGACTGACCAATACTATACAAAAACACTTTGATGAAGATGGGGATGGGGATGGGGATGGGGAATCAGCATATTAGTCTAATTTACTGAGTGAGGCCTCAGGAGTGATCCAAAGAATTATCCGGTCAACGATAAATATATTGTCAGTGTTTCCATGTGTCAGTGTCTATTAAGTGGATGAAGCTGTGACTTCTTCCAACTATATTCATTTTTCTTCACCTGAATGATTCTTCATTTCTTTCAGTTCAAACCAGTAATGGTGAAAAATCAAGAGCGAGGTGAGAATTCACTCAGAAAAGAAGGAAAGAAGAAGGGTGCTGATAACGATGCCAGCCCTGTCGGTGCAGCCTAGGCAGCAACATCCTAAGGTCTCTTTGGATTTTGAAGGTGGTTTTTGAATATGGATAGATTCAAGCATCTTCCATGTTTTTGCTGCAGCAGATCCATGAGCTGAGGCCAAAGCTGCAACAAACCTCAAAAGAATTGCTATTCATATGTACCATAGTTTGTAAAATATGAGGTGAAGGAAAGAGGAAGACTCATAATTTTTTTTCTTTCTTTTCTCTTTCTAAGCAGTGGGATAGATTATTCAAAATTTAGAGCTTTCACAGAGATTCTCACACCCCATATTCTGGTGCTTGTATCTTGCTTTCTTTCAAGTTGCTGGGTCAGTCTGATCCAGGCTCTAGAACTATAGTCAAAAATGTTTAATTTTGATATATATAAGAAAACAAATAAATAAATGCACTGGAATCCACCATGTCTTCAAAACTTGTTAGCTAAATATCTAATCAAGTCACTTACAGTTGCACGCTGCTAGTGGGTGCCCCCAAGCAAAAGCTTTGGTTGAGGTTTTCTAGTGTATAATGATTGAAACTTTGACAGGACATAATGGAGAAAATACTAGTTATGATGGTTTTGTGAGAGGACTAACAAATGATCTGATCGCAGGACAAGAAATAAGTGTGTTCATTCCAAGTTTAATTATGTGTGATTCCTTAAAGAAAAGAAAAAAAAAAAAGTTCAATTATACTCACACTACAAATTTTGGGGAAGGTGGAGAGTCCAAATTCCCCCTTTGTGTATTTTCCCATCTCAACTTATAATTATTCAGCACATGTGAAGGTAAAGCTTAGATATTTATATTTTAATTGGCATGTAAATACTTATTTGAGAAAAAAAAAGAGAGAACCCATTAGGTTTTCACGCTACATTAAAAAGTCTTTAGTGAAAACAGTCGAAAGGTAAATAAAAAAATCTCCCACACCAAAATGCACACACAGGTGAAAAGTGAGAGAAAAGGTGCAATTGCTGGGGGTCGAACTAAAGTCCCCAATACTAAATCCAGAGACTTTATCACCGTGCCCTAGTGGCATATTATTGACATGTAAATATTTACACATAATAATATGATAGTATTATAGAAGTTAACGTAAGTTCAGAAAATAAAAGTTAATATTGAAAGCACACATTTTTTTCTAATGAAGATTTGTGTTGTCGTAGGTTTTTTTTTTTTTTGAAAAATGAATATCTATATTGGTTAGACTTAAAAGAAAAAAAAAAGAAATAGTCATTTTCTTCTTACCAATTGTCTGCTATGATAAAATGCTCTCAAAATCTGGAAAGATTTTCTTAATGAGCTAAAAAAAAGAAATAATCGTTTTCTTCTCACCAATTGTCTGCTATGATAAAAGCTCTCAAAATCTGATAAGATTTTCTTAATAGGCTAAAACAAGAAATAGTCGCTTTCTTCTTACCAATGGCTGCTATGATAAAAAGCTCTCAAAGTCTGGTAAGATTTTCTTAATAGGCTAAAAAAAACCTGTTAAGATTTAAGAACCTGACGAATCTTGCCACTTTAGAATGATGAATGGTGAAATTCAAGCTGGCCATATTTTGAGGGGTGAATTTGGCAAATGAATTTGTGTAAATTGTTTTTTTCTCTTTCAGTCTATAGAAGACCCCTTTCAATTTCATTTCCGTTTCTCTTTTCAGTCTCTTGTCACCCCCTTTTTAGTATTAATTTTAATATTTTCAAGCTTTAAAATAAGTTAATGAGAACTTTCAATTTTAATTAGAATTTTATTTTGAGTTTCAATTTTACCCACACCAAAAACACCAAATAGGTGAATGGCTAATTCAGTCTTTTCAAGTGGCTCTAGGAATGTCGGGAAGCAGATATTTTCCCTCCAAATTATTACAAGTGTGTCATTAATTTTTTTTAATATTTTCACTCTTGATGAAAAGTTCAAAACGACTCTTTTTTCCTCCTCATCCTCCTTCCTCCCCTCTAATCCCCTCCCTGGCCTCCCCCCTCCTCTCCCCGGCCTTCACCCTCCGCCTGATCTCCCCCTCTGGCCTCCCCCTCCATCCAACCCTTTGGCCCCAAGTCTGCCCTGTTCGGTCAGATCTGGCCGAACAGGCCAGACTCTATCAGCCATAATTATTCGAACAGTCAGATCTGATGAACAAGTCAGATTCTGTTCGGTCATAACTGGCCGAATAGTCCAGGTCTGTTTGGTCATAACTGATCAAACAGACTTGGGCTGTTTGGTAAGATCTGACCGAACAGACAGGGGCTGTTCAGTCAGATCTGACTGAACATGCCAAACCTAGGGTGGGGGGGAGGGGGAGTTGGGGGAGGGAGGGGGGGGGGGGGGGGAGTTGGGGGGGGGGGGGGGGGGGGGGAGCGCAGGGGAGGCCGGAGAGGGAGGGAGTCGCCGAGGAGGGAGGCGGCCGGGGAGGAGGAGAGGGAGGAGGAAGAAGAAGAAGAAGGGGGTAATTTGAATATTTTTTAGATTTTTTTTAATGCCTTCATCACATTTGTTGATGCCTTAATCACTAAGGTGCCATCGTCACAACATTTTCGGAGTGGAAGTATCCCCTCCAGGAATGTCGGTATATTCTTATTCTCTTTACTGATTGGAATCCAATGCTCTGACATTCACTGGGATTTACTTCTCCAGTGTAACAGATGATTTTTCAACTTCTTTTTCCCCCATCAAAATAAAATAAAATAAAATAAAATAAAATAAAAATAAAAGAAATAAATTAATTAATTAAAAATGAATAGTTGTAGTTAGAACAGTACATGAGAGGGACATCACTCACAACAAAAACCCTGTAAACCTCTAAACTCTTGTCTTCTGCAAAATCCCCGTCTCCTCTGCTCTCTGTGATTCATGAACCCCATCTGAGTCTCTCTACTATGCAGCAGTGATCTTTTAAGAGGTACCCATCTCGTCTCATCTCCTCTCATCTGTTACTTGGAAGCTGCAACAAAAGGTGAGCTCCCAAGGACTCTTCTATTCTTTTAGAGGACAGCAGATAATGTCACACTCAACAATTTTCTTTTTTCTTCGTTATGTTAATTATTTTTTCTTCTTCTAGTTTTTTGGATGTTATTGATGTTAGTGAGCCCCAAAACAGAAACCCATTTTTCTATTTTGATTCTGACCATCAAAAGTTTCTGATCTGTCTTAGTTAATTAATTAAAGTCAGAGGGAATTGGTGGAGATTGGGATCAGCTGGATTCAGTCAGATGAAGGGACCTGGCAATGTAAGTATTATTGTTTTTTTTTAGATTTATAAACAGATCTGAAATGAACATAAAAATGTATGTACTTCGGGACTTGATTTAGTTGAAATTTATTTTTTTCCCCTTTCCTTCTGTTTATTGATCTTCTGCTTGTCAGTTTGCAATCATTTTATTAGTATCATGAAAAGAACCCAGAAAAATGTCTTGTATTGTTTATTTAATTTCCTTCTTCTCTTTTATTTTTCGAAACTAAGATCACAGAGTTTTAATTTAAAATATTATCTGCCTCTTTTGATTATCCTCCACATTTTAATTCTCTCTTACTTATGATATCTTTGGGTTCTAATTATACAAGGGTTTCTTGAATATTGATCAGCCTTCACTTCCATTCTTGATTTGGATTCATTTTCTTTAGATTTTATTTTTTTATATATTTTAAATTTTATAGAAAGCTTTATGATCTTTTTTTTTTTTTAAAAAAACTGTTTTTAAAGCAAATTAAGTAGAAATGATTTAGAAAATATGTGCAAATTTTCCCGCAAGAGCATATCTGAAACACCTGCCATTCATCCTTCCAGTTTCTCTGTAATATGTTTTGCTCAAAATAGAAGCAATTGTTCAAAACTAAACAAACCACTGAAAATGTTGATGAAGACAACATATTGGATCTAACTTATCAAACTGCAAGAATTTGATTCTTGCTTTCTAGATTTTGCCTATAATTATCAAACTAAGTGAACCAATGTGCTGCAAGAATGCTGAGCTCCGCAATTGACTGAAATAAACATGTTCTCAGTTTTTAGGAGTTCTTTTGATTCTTGCAGTGATCAGTGAATCCCTATGGATTCCCAATGCAGCTGACAATTCCAATTGCATGGAGATGAGATCAGAAGTGCTTCGACCACACAGCGTCTCAGTAACTGAATTTGGAGCAGTTGGGGAACGGTGTCACTCTCAATACATTAGCGTTTCAAAATGCAATCTTCTATCTTCATTCATTTGCCGACAAGGGGGGTGCACAACTCTTTGTGCCAGCTGGAAGGTGGTTGACAGGGAGTGTCAGTCTTATCAGTTATCTCATCTTGTCCTTGGACAAGGATGCCGTCATAATTGGATCAACAGTGAGTAATATGGTTCTTGCTCATGCTTTTGAAAACATTTTAGTTTTGCAAGGACTATGACACTCACCATGGTTCAATCTTGGAATGGATCTTGAAACTTCTCGCTAATTTATATCAGAAACTTTCTTAGACACATACAAATTGCAAATGATATGCAAATGATATACAACATAAATATATAGAAAAAATAATAAATGATCGTGTGAGGCAAGCAATATTGCACTTCATTCTCAATGTTATGTGAAAGGCATTACGAATTAGACCACATTTTGTCTCCCACAAACAAAACTGAAATGGGCACTCTGTTGATGTCTTTATGGTTGATATTCTCGTCTATGATGGTCACTTGCCAAACTTAGGTGGTAGAATGCACTACCATGTAATTCAATACTTAAACTAAAAGTTAGTTTGTAGTAGTGATATGTTACAATTGCTTCCAGATTTTGTCCATCTTAATGTGATACTGTAATGGATCTTTTATGTGAATTTCTCTGCATCATCTGTATAAATTAACACATGTAAACTACACCTTAACCTGTAATGTGTAAGAAAAAATGCACTCTTGTGCTTGAGCAGTTCCCTTCTTTTGTTGCTTGATCATATATAGCATGCTAATCTTGGTCCTTTTTTCAGGATTCATCAGATTGGCCAATCATTGATCCACTACCTTCATATGGCAGAGGTCGCGAGTTACCTGGTGGGAGGCATCAGAGTCTTATTAACGGTTACAGTCCGACCGATGTGATTATTACAGGTCATTACATAAAAATTTTGTTTTCACGTTGAATGATTCGGTTATTTTGATGCTTGCAATCAGGTTAATGTCTTCATGAAAACTCTGATTCTGATTCCGGTGTTTATCTTGCTTCAGGTGGAAATGGGACCGTTGATGGAAAAGGGAGTATTTGGTGGAATTGTTTTGATAACCAGAGTCTGGATTATACTCCCCCGCATCTCATTGAACTGATGTTCTAAACCGGAGTTGTTATCTCAAATCTCACCTTCAAAAACTCCCCATTTTGGGCTATCCACCCGGTGTACTGTAGGTTTGTTCCTTCTAAGGCTTGGTTGCCTCTCTCTCTTGTTCCTTCGACTGGAGTTTAATGTGATAAGGGGAGAGTTGAGACTGTTTTTGCTCGATGAACAGCCAAGTTATTGTCCAGAATGTCACAATCCTTGCCCCTCTCGATTCTCCAAACACAGACGGTATAGATCCAAGTCAGTTTCTGAAAAATCTATGTATGTTCATTAAACCACTGGTGAAAATGTGATCACGGAATAGTTCTCAGGCCACAATTCGAAAACTTCCTGTAGCATTATTGTTGTCTAAGATATTGCCAAATGCATTCAGATTCATCAAGCATTGTGTGCATCGTTGACTGTTACATCAGTACTGGAGATGACCTTGTCTCCATTAAGAGCGGGTGGGATGAGTACGAGATCTCTTTTGCTCGTCCAAGTTCCGACATCACCATCCTCCGCCTTGCTGGCTCGAGCGGGCAGGGTGCTGGCATTGCCCTTGGGAGCGAGATGTCAGGGGGCATCTCAGCGGTCAGGGCAGAGGGCCTCCGTTTCTCCAACTCTCTACATGGAATCCGGATCAAGACATCCCCTGGTCGTGGTGGATACATTTGGAACATCTATATTGCTGACATTGTCATGACTGATGTAGAAATCGCTGTCAGGATAACGGGGGAGTTTGGTGAGCATCCAGATGAAAACTTTGATCGAAACACTCTTCCTTTGATTAACAAGATCACTATAAGAGATGTTGTGGGTTTAAACATTAGCGTTGCTGGACTGTTGTAAGGTATCGAGGGTGATAACTTCAGTGATATCTGTCTTGCCAATGTGTTGCTTAACGTGACATCAGATCATCATCCATGGAAGTGTTTGCACATTTCAGGTTACTCGAACTTGGTATTGCCCGAATCTTGTGAGCCTCTTCGAGTGGAAGCCCCCATCCATTCTTCAGCCTGTTATGTAGCTGAAAACTTAAGACCGCAGGGTTTTGATTGGAAGTGGTCAGTTAGTTCCTAATCTCAAGCTTGCATCACTGTAATCTGAAATGAAAGGTTCTTCTTATCCTTTTTCTCCCTTGTTCTTTTCCATTTTGATTTGTTGTTATATTGCTATCATGAACAACATCTGGCTAGTTTTCTTTTTATGCACCTGTATACCCCTTGGTCAAGTTAAGCACAATATTTATTTATGTATCTTTAACTTTTTCTTTAGTGTTTTTAAAGTGCTTTACTTATTTTACCCGTTTACCCTACAAGGTAAAAGAAAATTTTACATGTTACCTTATAGGGTAGGTTAAATGAAATTTGTAAATTTCCCTGTTGAGCAAGAATAAATGGTGGGGTGCTCGAGGTAAGGGCAAGGGTAAGACTCCTACCCTACCCTTCTTCTCCTACCTATTGCCCCCTCTATGCCCACACATTATGCCTTTTTTTTTTAAAAGAATTTTAGATAATTCAAATCATGCTAAACTATTTAAGTCTTCCATTTTTATTTTTGTTGCATAATAAATACTTTCCAAATAATAAGATCTATGCTCGAATTCTAGAGATGGGATTCTAGTGAAATTCTCCATATGTGTTTGTGTGTATTTGCGTCGCTTTTCATGGTAGCCTAAGGTTTTGTTTCTTAGAGAACAGTAATAGGAAGGGTCATGTTTCATTATATTCTTATTAATGAAACGCTGACGGGTCTTAGCAGCCTCACAGTTTTTTCTTTAAAAAAAAAAAAAAGTAATATGAAGGGTCAGGTGGTAATGACCAGCTTATCATCAATGCGGTCCTCTTGATTGTAGTTAATAGGAGTTATGTGTTTCTATTATGGACGTGAGGTTATCTAAGCAGAACCATAATAACAATAAAAGGTAAAATTTGGCATCAAATTAGAATACCATTTATAAATAAGAATCCTTATTTAATTAGTTTACCAAAAGTAGTGGTGTTGTTATTATTATTATTATTCATAAGAGAATTTCACTTAATACGTATTCAAATATTCCGAAGCTCTCCAGTTTATTTGCTAAATATCACATGAATCAGTTAATTAAATAAATTTATCTAATTAATTAGTAAAATAATTAATTATTTAATATAATTGATCAATTTATATCATTTGATAATCCATATGTCTCATTATGCAATAAATAGGGACAAACTAAAACGAATAGAAAAGATTTTGTGAGCCATCCATCATGAGCCTCACACATTGTGGTCCAACTAAGAAAAACAAGAAAACCATGACATTTTTTGGGTTTCCTCAATAAGACAGTTTCCTGACAAATTTCGACATATTCTGGTAACTGAGAATATCTTGATTGTCTGATATAAAAATATTGTGATCTTATATTCATTGCAAAGAGGTCTTGATGAATTCAGAAGCAGCTATATGTTCAAAGCACTTTTCAAGATTCAGCCTGAATCAAAGTCGGACTGCTCCATAAATAAGACAATTTTTAGTAGATTCAGCATATTTTTTTTCCCCATAAATTCAGAAATAAGACAATTTTTAGTAGATTCGGCATGGACCTTGACATACGGGCAAGAATAGGATAATGAGAACCTGGGTATTCATTCATATACCGAATCAATCATGTCCTCTCACTTCTTGATCATACATACATACATTACCTAAAAGCCCAACCCTTCTCGAAGGCTGAGAAATAAATGAAATCAGAGCGAGCAGAAGAAAACCAAAACCAAAACAAAAACAAAATAAATTTATAAATAGTAGAACAGCTATCTTGGAGAAGCCTCATCTTCTCCACCCTTCTTCAAAACAGAGCAGAGCACCTGCCTAGAGATGTAGGTTTCGAGCTCTCTCGATACCTCGGTCAACTTCAGATCGAAGTTATTCCTGTACTTGTGAGGTCTTGGTGACGGTGACCCAGAAAACCTCCTTCTTGGGCTTGAGAACCGCCCGCCATTTGGGACCACTGGTGTCATCTCGGCCGCTCTTTTGCCTTCTGGGTCCCTCAGAGGTCCCTTCTTCGTCTCCAGTGGCAGCGGTTTTAATGGTGAAAGTGTTGGTTGTGGTTTCTGCCTCATAATTCTCTCCTTCGCTCTCTCTGCCGCCATTAGAGCTTTCTCTTTGCTCATCATTATCAACTTCCATGGGTCGATTCGGATTTCATGCTTCTTGTCTGAAGTGGAGGGAGGAGATTCTTTGACAATTGTTATGGACAGCCTTCTAGCACTCTGTTAGTCATAAACCATATTATAACACAATGAACTTGAAAGAGATGGAAGTGTCATTTATGTAATGCTGACGATTGATGTATGTTACCTGATCTTTGTCGTGTCCTCTACAAAAGAATCGGGAGAGTAAGGTGGGTTTTTCTGGTGAGTCCAGATCGATGCTTTCATCAGAAGATAGATCAGAGTCATCATCAAATGGATCAAAGGATTGGCCCTCTTCTCTCATTGCTAGTATGTAATCGTATGTTCTCATTCCCTGCAACAATAAGTAAATGCAGCAATGAGAATTGAATTCTGGATGCCATCATCATAATCAACAAAAATGACAACATGCGCCATTAGGTATATTCTCATCAAGGGGGGTTAAATAGTGAAGCATGGTTAAAATCATCCAAAACCATGTTTTTCTCTAAATGAAGAAAAGAATCTAGATTCTAGATAAAGATAAGAAAAATAGGATAAATGGGGGTGAAATCATCTTTGAGGAATTATACAAGTCTAAGAGACATCTTGGACCACAAAACAAGCGTTCGTGTTCAAAATTGATCAAATTTCAAGCTACCATCCACCCATGAGATTGCTATCAGAACAAAATTATATTTGTTATTGTCTCCACATCTTGTAGAAATATAGAGTATTTTGTTTGTAAAGGAGATTCAGGTTGATATCTAAAGAGGATATTTGGCTAGTGTTAACTTTGACATTCTGAAAACACTTGCAATTTCTCGCATAAGATTGACATAACTAATTCAGTTTGAATTCCAAACAAAGTGTTAGGCGAAGTTTCCTGGCTTTCTTTTTATCATCGTTAAAAGTACATAATTTCTAAAATATCTAACACTGTTTCATGTCATTGATAATATTTGAGTGTTCGAACAATTTCTTATTTCATTATTAATGAGATAAAAGCTGCTGAAAACTCATGAACTAAGCTTTGTATTATCTATCATCTGTAAACTATACCTTTCTTATGAGAACCACATGAAAAAAGAAAAGCTGCCCAAGTGCAGCAGAACTGTATGCTGTCAATAGTGTCAGGAATACCTGCAAGGAGATCGAGACAATGTGGAATTCAGGAGATTGAGACAATGTGGAATTCTAAGATCAACACACTTGATCAGATCACCAGGCAAAGAGTTTAGGCTGTCATCAAAGAAACTAACCGATAATGCTGGAAGAACTCCTTTTGGGAACTTGGCGTGGAGTCTCTTTTCCACTTCTTGTGACATTGCTTTGCCGTCTATAAAGCAGCGAACAAAAATTGCAATTGCAGTTCCACCTTCTATCACAAGCTGAGAGAAGCATTTGGACTCAGATAAATTCCCATTTCAGTGAAGGAAAACATTAACAAGAAGGTAGTAATAGAAAGATTTAAAAGTTTATTTCTTATACCGAATATAGAATTATACTGACCATTAACAAAATAAAAACCATCAGAAGGATGAAAGTGGTGTAGTTCTTTCTTCCAATGCAGTTGTTTAACCACTGTTGGAAAGAAAAAAAATATAAATTATTTGTAAATAGATGAAAGTGTCTTTGCATATAAATGATCTGCATACTTATGTGTAAAAACACTCTTGAATTAAACTTCCAAGCTCCTCACCCTGCAGTGATGGTCAAACCCATCAACACACCGGTTGCAGCTTCGGCAATGCTTGCTGTGCAATTTAACCTGCAAGATGAAGTTAGGAGTTTGAGAAAGTGGAATCACATACCTTTAACTATTCAGTTCCATAATACAGGAAAGAAATTATAACTAATAGTGTTTTTATGGACACTTCATATGTCTAGATATAGCAATGGAATCAGAATGTTACCAATATTAGAACACTATACTAAAGCTTGTGACAATAGTAGGAAGAATAACAACACGGTATAAACTTTCCATCAAAACATAAATTATGTGTAACTAAAATCCATGTTCATAGATTTAATCCCTCTGCTTGGGGGATTGATAGATGATTATGAAATGGGCTTATTTGATTGATCTTTCATCCCTACCAGGAGCACAAGAGCACGGGACAATGAACAGGTTGTAAAATGGAGGATTAGTTGATACTGACACATCCATAGCCAATGACACACAGTGTTCTGGCACGAATTTGATTGATCTTTCTCGAGGCAGACGCTTCATTCCTTTCTAGGTGTCTTCTTTTGATTCCCTGAGCTATGGCTGTCAGATTTTTGATTGTGTTCCTTTTCCTTAAGTTTCTTCACTTGCACATTATTGTCTAAACTAGATTGTCTATGTCTGATTCTTGCATTTTTTGTTTCATTAACTACTTATTAATGGCAACAAGGGGACTGCTTCCTCTTCATTTATTCTCGAAAAAAAAAAGTATGAAGAATAAGGTGAGGAATGAGGCCATTTAAGGAGCTTTGTGGCAATTGAAACCAAAGAGGGAGAAGACTAATAAAACATGGATGACATGTGTAGATATAATAATTCACTTGATCCTGGAGTGGCACTTGATGATTGTATAAGGATTTATATGTCCAACTTCATATTACCGAGGCAGTACATTGTATTGATCATGGTGTGGTTGCCTGGTTATACATAAACTACACCTATAGAATCCTCTAGCTCCAAGGATTTGGCTCAATCTTTTTTTTTTTTAATCATTGTAAGACAAACAATGACGTTACTGTATTTTTAGAAGAAAAAAAAGTTAAAAATACCTTCATTTGTCTACACTCACCTCAAAGTCACAAAGAGAGCAAAATGTGATGTCCTCGTCTTTCATATAAGGTGGAACTGCATCATCCATCACGACGAGAGGAAAAGGCAGAAGGGGTTCCATTTGAACATTAGTATTCCACGGATCTAAATATTTCCTTCTGATGCAACGCTTAAGGATCTTATGTTCCATCTTCTTGAAGAACCTCACCACAATCTGATACAGAACGAACTTGTAATTAAGCCTTGAGAACCCTTTAGACTTTGCTCCTCTTCTCTTTTTTTTAATGCTTGTTCTGTCAGACGGATCTATCCATGTACATCTTATGTACAAAATCACTACAGAAAATGCCTGGGAAAAAAAGAGAACCATGATAGTTTATTCATTAAAACCTTTTAAATTGACATGAAGAATTTGCAGGAGGGATGTTTGTTACCGTGAAAGAAAAGAGTGAGAGCAGCGTGTTCTCGACAATTTTGTTGCCAAGGTAAGGTCCAAGGAACACATAGAAAGCAACAACCAGTAAGGTGAACACTACCATCCCGACTATCTGCAAACATGTGAAATTTGAAGTCTTCATTTTTACAAATAATTCTGGAAATTTGTTTCTGAACAGTGTTGGAATTTTAATGTTTAGAAATCACTGATTATGTGAAGTCTTCAGAATCAGTATCCAATAAACAGAAAGGTCTTCAAGAAACCAGGGAACAAAACGATCACCACATAAAAATTCATGACGAATCCCACCACATTTCAAATATTTGAGCACAATTCCATTCGTTCAAGCACAGTACTAGACTTGACACAGCAAATGAGATTCGGTCACTAATTTGAATTATGTCGAGAAATCAGGTTTATTTTGTATTTGAGATGTGATGGGTGTGAGGAAATGGGTATTTTTAAATAAAATAAAAGAAAAATCTACGAAAAGAGACTGAGAAGAAATGAGAGAACCTGTAGAGGATGAAGAGGGAGCTGCCATCCATGGCGCCTCATGCTGCTGGATTGAGAACTGAGACTCATATCGACGAATCGGAGATCCTCGAGTCAAACGGAATCAATTTGTGATTCTTTTTCCCATTCCTTATCTCTGTATTTAGTCTCTCTATAGGGGGAGAGAGCTGCAGTGTAGTTTTTTTCTTCTCTCTGCTCACACTTCCCTCATGGGAATCCCAACGGTCCAGCTCTTTTTGAAATTTGAATGAAACCGGTTGGTTGAGTTCTCATCACCGCCCGGTGATTGTACTCTCTACACTAATCTCTTGGGCCTCTACTGTCTGTTGCAGCTAATAGAACTTGGGCTTGGGCTGGCCCACAGACATCCACTTTCAATCTATCCACGTGTGCAAGACTCGGACCCAATCCCCACGCCCGCCCCACTATGTAAATAGCCCCGTCCCCATCCCCCCGCCCAAAACCCAAACCCTAACAACCTCGCTAGCATCGATGGCGTCCCCCGACGCGAGGGACCGCCCTTTCTTCGACCAGCACGAGTACGAAGACGACGACGACTTCGATGACGAAGAGTTCACCGACGAGGGGTTCAACGACCTCCTTAACCCAAATCCTAACGCCGTCTCCTTCGCGTCCCCAGTTCTTCCCGAGAACGGCACCCTCCTGCCTGCGCCCATCTCCATCAACGAGCGAAAGTTCGCACCTTTCGACGATTCCCGCCGCCTGTTCCAGAGATTGTGGACCGACGAGGACGAGATCGTGATCCTGGAAGGGTTCCTCGATTTCGTCACGAGGAGGGGGACGACTCACAATAACTACCAGCACGACACCGGCCCGTTCTATGAACAGATCAAGAACAAGATTCAGCTCGATTTCAACAAGAACCAGTTGATTGAGAAGATTCGGAGATTGAAGAAGAAGTATCGGACTGTGGACAGCAGGATGAAGGCAATGGGGCAGGTTTTCACCTTTAAGAGTGCTCACGAGAAGGCCACGTACGACATTTCGAAGCAGATTTGGAGCTCGACCTTCAAGAGACCGAGGAACAGGCGCTACAATCCCGAAAAGAACGATCTTGATGCTGCTAGTAATGGAGCTCTCGATGAGATTAGGGTGCAACAGATGACGACGGCAGCAGAAGATCCCAACTTGGATGCCCCGGTGGCTGCTGCGGCGCAAGCGCAAACTTATGTTGTTTCTGTTTCGAGTGTTGTTGAGGAGACTGTGAAGTGTTGCCTCTTGCCCCTGTTCAAGGAGTTGCTTCAGCATGGGATTTGTGGGCCCAGTGGGGGATTGTTGCCGAATTCGCTGCGTTTGAGTGTATCGAATGGGTTGGGGAATTTGCCCAAGGGTTTGGATGGTGATAAGTGGAAAGAGCAGCAGATTTTGGAGCTGGAGGTTTATTTGAAGAGGGTGGAGCTGTTAGAGGAGCAGATTAAGGCCACATTGGAGGAGCTCAGGTCATCGTCATCATCAGCAACAATGAAAACAGAGAGCTAATCTCATCGGAGGTGGTTTCCTTTTTGAAAGTTTTGAACTTCAGTGTTGGATATGTTGTTCATTTATTTTGGTTGTTTGAGGGTACATATGACTCAACTCAATTAGGTTTTTTATCTTCTGGATAAATGGTGATAAGGGGAGGGAAAATGCATTCTCTGTGTATAGATGCATTCTCATAGCTGACTTTTTACAAGGAGGAGGTAATTTATGAATGTGCAGTTAAAAAGAATGCGATTTTTCTGGTTTCATAGAAATTTTTTATTTTGTTATGAGAATAATTAAATTTTTTTTTCAGTTATTGATTTTTGTTCAAGAAATGAACATGTATTTTTCTTCTGGCTGAGGGCCTGGTGTCTTTATGTGCAATGTGTATGAAGTTATATCTTATCCCTGCTTTTTATTTGTAGAAAACATCTGGCTTGAAAAGTCAATTAGCGTGATCAGTTAAGCTCATTACATATATGAATCAAGTCGTTGACTATATATGCATTAATTTGATGCTAACTTCCTAGACACACGGCTGACCTTTACTCTATATGCGCCATCTGTATGAAGTTTTCCAGATTCATGCATTTGTGTCTTTCCTTACATCTGTAAAAGTACTTGATGTAGTTTTCTTTCTAGATGACTTCTGCGTTATTAATGTAGTTAAATACTGAGTCCTTGCTAACATATATAAGTTGTTTTATAGTAGTTTAACTTTTTATCCATGAAGGATTAATTTGGGTTTTGTATTGGAAAATAGAACTGATAATTGGAGTTTTCCTGTCTCCTAAACATTGTATCTGATTACTTGCCTTTCCATGAGCTCCCCTTAAAATGTATATCAAGTCAGAAGACTCAAAGTATTGTAGTTTTCCTGATATGGCTTCCATTTCTTTATTGATACCTCCATTCATTTTGCCTGAGTTTCTTTCATTTGTAGGAATGGTGGGAAGTAGTAGTCATGATCTGCATAATTTCTTTTCCCCAAGAAAATTGTAGCCTATGATGTGCAACTAAAAGAATGTCATTGCTTTGTTTGCAATCTTGGTGATTCCTTTTCTTTCGCAGAGATATATGATTAAGAAGTAACTAAACACCGGGATCTTATGGCTGAGGATTCTATAGCTTTGAGGGTACCCATTCTCTTTTGGGCACTTCAATTCAATTAGGTTTCTTTCTTCTGGATAAATAATTGGAAGGGCAGGGAAAGTCATTCTTTATGCATATGGATGCATTCTCATAATTGGGTTTCTCCAGCAAAGTGGCAACCTTTGAATGTATAATTAAAAGGGTTGCCACTTCTGTTGGAATCTTTGTTCTGATTTTGTAGTACTTTTCTACTTTGTTAGGAGACAAGTACATTCTGTCGGATGTCATAGATTTTTGTTCCAGAAAAGAGCATAATCTTCTTATGGCTGATGACACTTGTCTTTTATTTCTACGTGTAAAGTTACACTTGTGCATGCTTTTTATTTGTAGAAAGACATTTGACCTCGAAAGTCAATGTGCATAATCAATTAAGCCCATTTCATATACATGTTCATCGATTTGGTACTCCGGACATGGCTACCCTTGCTTCAAGTAAATTACTCAATATTGAGTTATTTTCTAGATGTTATGCATTTGCTGTCTACATTATGCTGGTTAAAACACTGAATGGAGTTTTGTTTTAGATTACTTTACAACAATGTTTAATTGTGAAATATGTGGGTTAAGTTTGCAATGATGATTTGGAATGAGTTATTCATGGAGGTCAATTATTATTCTATTGAAAAAAAATAAAACAGATAATTGGAGTTTTCCTAGTCTCAATGCATTGTGTCTTGTTATTTTCCTTTTATGACCTCCCTCAAAATGCATATCAAGTAGAACGACACAAAATATAGTAGTTTTCCTGAAGTGGCTTTTCTTTCTTTGTAGATGCCTCCATTTGGCCATGTGTTTCTTTTGGTGAATGGTGGGAAGGAATACCCATTATCTATGTACTTTCTTTTCCTCAAGAAGTGGTAGTCTATGAATGTGCAAAAGGACTCTTTTATCTCTTTGTGTGGAATCTTTTTTATTGTGGTCAGATTTTTTTATTTTTGCTGGGTAATTCCTTTTCATTCATAAATATAATTAACATGTATTATACATCATTGTTCTTCTGGCGACTTGGAGTTCTAATTAAACCCAATTAGCAAGTCTCAGATAGATAATTCTAAGTTCATTTATTTCATACTCTGATACATGGCTGCCCAGTGTAAGTGCAATGTTATAATAGATTTAGTTTGTTCATGTATCATACAGGTTATGTAGATTGGGTTCTCCTACTTTATGCATTGTAATCTTGCTCTATGTTGTTTTCGCTTCATGTAACCGTAATATTATCTGTTGTAACCTTCTGTTTTTTTGCTCCCTACAACCTCTTTATAATATCTTTAGATATTCCCAATTATGGAACCAGAAATGTTCAAAATGTTCAAAATTATGTGCAATTATGGAAACAGATATGTTAAAAATTTCCCTTGGCATTTTATTTTCTTGTAAATTTTCCCATGTCTGTCAATTACATTCTGTTTTCCTGAACTTTTTCCATGTGAAGCAAAAGATGAAGCCACAATACTGAATTGCAATAGTGATGTTAAAAGTAATCAGAATGGCATGCTATTTTTGGTTGATTCTAAAATTATAAGTTTGTTTGCAATAGTGATGTTAAACCATTGTTGGTAATAACATACAGAAGTTCATTAGTCATGATACAGATACATGCTGATGATGGTCAGGAGCTAGGGATATGGCAGGGTGTTTCTTTCCCCAAAACGGTAGAAATTAATTATTGAACTGAAGATCCGGTTCAGAATGAAGAACAGGAAAGAGAAAGCACCACAAATAAGTTTTAAGAAATATAATGGGAGAACATTAGCAGATACTGAAACAGCAACCCATGACCAAAGTGTTGTATCTATCATGAATTGAGAAAAAGAGTGTGTTTGCTGAGTAAATGTATTCCAGAGAATCCACTGTCACGGGATCTTCTTAAAGAATGATTTACAATGAGGCAAGCAATCCGAGAGAATCAGAAGTGACAACATAATGAAAGATTATTTATGAATTTTTCTTATTACTTTCATCATCAGGAAATGACTTTCAAGCTCCTAATTCTTCTAAGTTCTTTGGCTCACTGGATGCTTTCTCTCTCCCCCCGTTCTTTCAGCAACACAAGTCTTTCAGTACATGAGAAACTTCTCCTTCGTCTTCTCAAAGACTTGTTCAGCAATGATGGCTCCATTTCCATCAGCTCGTTTTATCTCCAGATTAGCCTTTTGGTAGAATCCTGTGCCTCTCAATGCATCAGCTATAAAGTCATCAAACCCAATAGCTATCGCTGCTTCGGCCTGGGCTCCATATACCAGCCTCTGAATCATGCAAGCAAAGCAAACACAATTGAGTTGAGTTCCAATAGGATTTGCAATGAAGGGAAAACTAGAATGTTAAGGGAGTACCTTAATTCTAGATAGATGAATTGCACCAAAGCACATCGGGCAAGGTTCGCATGAAGCATATATTTCACAATCAGAAAGCTCGATTTGTCCTAGCTTTTTACAGGCCTGACATAGGAGCAGCAGTCAACTGAGATGCCATACAAATGCAAACTGTAAAGTCAACAAACACTTTTTTGGACCATTTACGAGAACATAGCAGACATTGTTGCACAATCATACACAATCATACGTGCACTCATTTGCACGTGTATTATGTTTGCAACAGCAAGCTCCAGGTAGTGGTACTTAAGCTTGGGAAACATGCCTCTAGCGAGTTATAAAAATATCAAGATGCATGAGCTTAATAAATGATCAGATGGATCGCTTATTCCAGTGATGAAATAGATCCTGCCCTTGACACAATGAGATGTCGTGCACATTATGTGTAAGTTCATTATGTGTAAGTTTATCAGATATTGCAATGAATAGTGACAGACCCACCAAGAACAAACCATGAAGTGACTGCAACAAATTATTGGAATTTTCTCATGATCTGACTATTTTCCTTGGTGATTTAAGCTATGTAGGTTACAGGACTTTTCATTCTAAGAATGATGATGTAGCTCTTTATAAGATGTAGAAAAGTTCAGAGAACAAGCTTTTCTTGTTGTATTATGTATACTCATGAAATGAATATTTGTAGATAAAGACCTAAATGACTTACATGAGGTGTCGATTGTGTGGTTGCCAGTGACTATATCAAGTTTTATACAGAATTAAGTATAATATAAATGTAAAAGGATATAATTTAACTACTTTAAAGCTTCCAAAAAAATTCTCATTTTTCCTAAGCAAAGGGTACTGGAGGCTTACTGACTAATCGGAATAAGAAAATTCACCGAGACACATGAGATAATTCCCCTAAACTTCTAACAAGCAAGGCTTTCTCTGGTTTTTACTGCTTGGAACATTTTCTCACACCAATGCTGCAGTTTCTAATCTTCTTCAATGAACCTTCCATGGTCTCTCCTGACAACATAAAGCTATGATCTCTACAATATAAATTAACTTCTAACATTGGAAAAATATATCTTAATCCATAAACGTGGAGATAAAAGGCATATGTTTCTAAAACATCCATCTTGATAATACAAAATTTAAAACATCCCTGTTGTTTCTTTGACTATGGCCTTCCATCCGTAATTTGCCATCTAAGCTTGAACTTGGGGCCTCCTACACCTGAGGAGGTTTTCAATCAACTCTTCTCATGCCATTCTAAAGTTCTTCTTGTATCTTTAACCTCTCGTACAAATATTCAGAAAAAGCAAGTTGGTGTGTTGGAAATCCATGGCGACCACATTCTCTAACCTGTCCCGCATTCCCATTTAAAATTGTCCAAATTGGTCTTATAACTTTAGAGAACATCTGCCAATGGGTTTTCCTTCCATATTACCTAATTGATGTCTTCCCTTGGCATATATCAGTAAGTGCAGCAATTTGGCTCCTCATGATCATCAGTAGATGGGGCATCTAATAAAGCTGCAACACAATTAGAATTTAAAGCCTACTCTGGTGGAGTCTTATTTACCCAAGAGTTCCCGAGAAAAAAGATCCATATGTTCTTTGCTCTTATGCACATGTTTAACATGTCTATACTTGCACCAAGTGTTGGTATACTGAGTTACTGATAAAGTAAAGGATTTACGAAGGAGAGACCCAGGTTACAATCCTAGAAAGGTGCACATAAGTTGCGTCTCGGGTACAAAATGAAGGGTATGTTGCATGACAATGTTTTTTTATATCTCATCATTCACCAAGAGAACCTTTTCAGATACTCGTCATAAGCCCTGATGAAATTTAAGACAATACGTATGGCCTCCCTCTCTGCTATAACTTATCCAATTAGTTTACCTTGCATGCATCATTGATTAAATGTTCCAGCATGAAGCCAAAATTTCTATTTTCCTTTAAATCTTTTATTAACCCTGATAATCTTTTTAAAATTTACCAAGCACACCTATTAAATTGTTCTAGAGAAAGGCCACTTGTTAGAAGATAGTCAAGGGGTATGGATGAGTTCCTTAAAACATAAAGAAGATTTTAGGTTGCTAAATTAATATGCACCATCATGTTATTCACCTAGTAGTTGAACTACAGAAACAACTCTTCAATGAATATTCTTTGTTTCCTATACAAGCAACAGCTACCTCTCTTAATTAAATCACGGAATATTATTAGCAGATAAATCCACTCATTAGTTCTCAGTTGTTCATTCTGATTCTCCCTCTTCCTATTGACTACCAATCTTTTGACATCCACAAGCACGTACCTATACATGTATAACTGGTCCAAAGAATAAACTTTTATTACCTGAATACATCTGAACACTTGTGAGAGTACAAATTGAACAAGCTACTTGCAAAGCAACTTTTTTCATCTAGTAGACCCCTTGAGATGTACTTTGTGAATTGCTCATCTGAAGAAATTATTCCTAGCGCAATCGATAGTGTAAAGTTCATCCAAAGAATTTGTTCACCACGATAAACTATTAACAACAGGTATATGAGAAGTACCAGGTGCTCCACTACTTTCAATTTATATAAGCCCAAATATTTGAACTGTTACCAAATCCAATAGAAATTTCAGTAGATAATATTGTAAGGGAAAGGTACCAAATCACGATTAACACACTGCATGGATCGTTCACTTTGTTATGTTCACTGAAAAACTATGAAAAGTCAAACCAAAAGCAAAAAAACACAAATAATGCCAAGTAACTCTTGCATAGTGTACCTGACAAAACTTTATGCTGATTTAGGGAAAAAAAACATGAGAAAATAAATAAATAAAGCCACTTGATAATCTGGAATTCTTTCTTGGACTTACCTCCCTAATTGCAGTCACCTCAGCATGAGCAGTAGGATCTGTATTCTTCAGAACCATGTTATGACAGCTCACAACTACTTCATCGTTGTGAACAATCACTGCACCAAAAGGGCCTCCATCACTGCAATCAACTCCAGAATACGCTTCTTCAATTGCTTTCGATAAGAATTTGTGATCTCTGTCCTGAACAGCTGGTGGATAAAATGACCAAATCAACTAAGAATGACAACATTAACAGAAATTGAATTCTAATCTGTGAAGAAACAACATAATGATAACACAAGTACTTTGAAAGCATGCAGCACAATGGTAGAGTTAAGGAAGAGAACCGCTAGCTTGTTTGGGCATCATCACAAACAAAAAAGATAAACCAATATCTATTTACCTTGATGATGTCCAGGAAATGCAGAAGCTACAGAGATGGTCCCATCCTTTGTCTCCACAACTGGTATATGGTACAAAACGAGTAAATAATCACATGAACATCTGCAATTGTAAGAATTCATAGTGTGGAATAGAAAAGGAAGAAGCAGAGAAGAAAAAGGAAATAAATCGGTGAAAGAAACTCAACATTCAACAACTCCAACTCAATGATACCACCTATCATATCAAAAAATGAACAAAATATCTACCATGGTGCTGGATCACTAAACATTTTCATGTAAGGAAGGCAGTAAGTGAGCAATATCACACAGGGCCAAGGATAACATGCCAATCCAGATATATTTTTAACATTTATTTAATCAGCAGAGATGTCTGAAGGTTCAAACATTTTGATATCCCAGAAAAGCAAAACATGCAACTAATGAGAGAGAGAAATTGCATATGAGAACAATGATGAACAATGATACATGGAAATAGAGGCAAAAATGGTGCTTTAGGAAGATCAAATAACTCAGGTTCCATGTGTCATGCACAATAAATGTAGTAAGGAGCATTTCACATAATGTTAGTGAATGTATCAGAGAGGTACAATGGAGAGGACTTACGACCGACAACAGGACTGCACTAATGAGTCTCCCTTGTAAATGACCAAGCTATCCACATCCCGAGTTAAGCTACGTCTGCCCTCTTCTCACATTTCCTAAACAGTTCCCTAGCTTTCAACTGTAATGACACTAGAAGCCACTCCAGGAAGAGGAGGATACTTCAACTACCCCTAACATCTTGTAAGTTCATATGTTTTGGTTTCTTATTTTTTAGTGTCTTGCCGGTCAACCTATCTCAAGGTTCATATATCAACCACATTCATTTCTGATTTCCTGGACATTTCTTATCGCTAAACATATCCTCATTATTTTCACTTTGAAGTTAATGTGTATTCTTCTCCCCTTCCATCATTTGCGTGAGGCATAATAGAAGTTTCTAAATGAGAGGTTAACAACCTAACACAACCTTCTTCATTTATCAGGCTTGCGATAACATGTGAAAGAATAAGCCAAAAAACACAAGGCAACAAATTATTAGTGACACTGATAATAGCTAACCTGACTAGAACATCTTTTATAATATAAAATTAGTGACATGACAATAGTAAAGGAGAAGTGTTAGATGAGGAACAGAATAAAAGAAATAGTGAAGTTTCCTTGACTCAAGATTCTTGACATCAAATTCTATGACTCATTAAAGAGATAGGGATGTTGTCACACAACTCGGCCTTCATTATATAGAAAAAAAAACAAAGTTCTATGTGATGAAAGATTCCTTTTTTTAAGAGTAAAGGCGAACCGTTAAGGTCCTTGCGTTTCATTAACAAGTTCTTAATGAAAACACCCCTGTAAAGATATCTGAAGTAGACCGTATATCCTCTCGAGCTGAAAAGCTTCACTGCACTCACAGGTGCAAGAGAAACACATATACAAAAAGACAAAATTACAAACAACCAGAATACAAGTACAGAGACAAATTGAAATGTGATGAAAGGTTCTTGATTCCATACTCTATGTCTCGTCAAAGAGAAAGGGAGGCTGAAATCTCTTTGACTGATTATAGAGAAAGGAAAGGCATCAAACAAATCAGCATTCAGCAATCACTATCTAAAAGTTGTAGCATAAGTGCAAGCATAAAAATAGTCAAAAATGAGAAAAAAAATTAAAAAAAGTAAAAAAAATACATCAAAGGTATTATATTGGCAACACAACCCTCCTCCAACCATCTGATAAACTCATTTGTTTGGCCTATTTCATTTTCTTTCATCAATACATGAGAATAAAGATTCAATCAAGAAAGAAAAGAAATAAAAATTGGCATGTGTTACTATGAAAAGGTACCTCAAAATAAGTTCTAGATAGCAAAGTGAAAAAGGAACAATTTCACATACTGTTCCATAGTGTTTAATCAATAAATAATAGTTCAACCCACAATAGCTGCAAAATCCTAATCCTCCAACCATAGAAGTCTAGGATTAAAACTGCAAATCCCAAAATTATATCACATTGACAAAGAACGAGATCAGTATTTACTTTTGAACAACACAGACATCCTTTGTTGAAGCAATAACACAAAATTCACAACAAACCCATGAATCCAAATTATGTTATAGAAATTAAAAAAAATCCAGATAATTTACTTACAAATAAACACTTTAACCCATCACAGAATTTTCCTGTTCCAAATCCTTATACTACAAACAGAAGTTTAGGAATCACAATCCACTACCCCCTTTACCAAAATGCACCACAAAAACCAATTCCAAACTCGATACAGCAAGAGCAGCAAATCCAGTACAAACCCATATATCCAAATTAAAGGAAAAAACTAGACCCGAATAACTTGATCTCTAAAATTTTGCAATAATGGTAACAAAAACAAGCAACTTTCATCATATAATCAAAGTGAATCCAAAAAATAACGAACATCATCCATCATCTGTTTTCAATCCCAGCAACTCCGTAATAAACCTTACACATATACTTCTTAATCATATTAAAACATTCAACTAATGAGGAAGAACTTGGGGAAAGGTGGCAACTTTGTAATGCAAACAGTAAAATGACTAGAACCCAATTCCCAGGATTGAAGGCCAAGGCCAAAAGAAGAAGATAAGAGACGTACCCTGCGCCTCCTCCATTGGGAATTCGAAGAGGAAAGAGCTGGGACTTGTCTTTCAATCGATCAATTAAAGACTCTGAGGAGAAGAAGAAGAAGAAGCAAGAGAGGGGGAGAGATGAATGAATCTCTGGGAAGAGTTTATATAGGAAAAGGTTTAAGAATAATAATAAAAATAAATAATTATAAGTTTTATATTAATTGGTATCAAAATAGCTGGAGCCTCGTAGATGCCTGCTATAATGGGTAGAGAGAGAGCGTTTCAGGGCCTGTTTGTTTGATGCTGGGAATGTTTGTGAATGAGCTGGTGTGGTTTACAATCGTAGTTTTTGTATAAAAAAGATACGGTGTACATTAATTTAGTGAGAATTTCAGTTTATTTCAAGACATGAGGAGAGAAATTCTGTGGGAGACTGTAGCGTATACAACAATGAATGTCCGCGAGTTTCACACTGATTTTTTTCGTCTAATTGCGGCTTTTTTTTTTCAGTTTTTTTATGCGCAACCAAAAGGAGGCCTGAGCGGGAGGTGATGGCTGGGTCAGAAAGAAAGTTCAAAGGCTGACTGACCGACAAGGATAGAAAAAGAGCAGGATGTGGGCCCACCAAATTATGATGCAAATTTTAGAAAATCTCTCTCTTTTTTTAATATTAATTAAGTTGCTTGAGTCAACGGAGGAAATTAATATCCATTGCTTAAATGAGCCTTGAATTCAATTATATTCATCACCAGATATCAACTCAGATCAGATTTCTAAGCCAACATCGCTTCTAAACAACTCAAAAGTATTTAAACTAGATTAGAGTTGAGAGTCTTGAGACTACTCTCATCGTTTCGCACTTCCACAATTAGTGTCTGAATAAATTTAAATGGTTGTCGTTGCTCCTATAGCATGCAAACTTTAAATCTCATTTCAACCAAAATATAATGTTTTTTAAACTGATAAGAGGAAGCCATGAAGCCATCCAATTTTAATTATATTATGGTGTAATGCGTGTTGATGATGCATATAAAGAGTTATTATCACACATCAACTACAGGTAATGGGTGATGACTCAGGTTTGATATTCATTGATGAATGCTTTGATGTTATCTCAATAATAATAAATTTCTCCATTGACTAATACTTTTAACTCCCTCAAATCTTTTACCACTGATCTGTCTCCCTGTAAACTGCAAGCTTGCTTGGAATTGTTTTAACTCCTAATACTTTTGTATCATTTCTCACAGGACTACATTTTTTAAGAAAGTTTTCACCTTTGTTATTGCTTTGCTTTAGTTGACGAAGTACAGTCCACCGACATGCAAAGTCTTTGTATCACGTTCTCACTTGACATGAGACTTGAATCTTAATATTGCTCAAAAGTTAGGCAGGTAGGCTTGTTTCATGTGGACTAAAACTTTAGCGGATGGTGTCATATAATTTAATGGAGGAGGGATGGAGTGGTCGGCAACAATTAATCTCAAACATGTGTCACCTCAACAGGAGAGGAGAACAATTTGCATACATGCGTTCTTAGTTTTTAATAGTTTTTACAATTCATATATGTGCAAAAAAAAAAAAAAAAAAAAAAAACAAATCTTATTAGAGTCTTGGATCTAATCATATTTGAAAACTTAACTCTACTTTTTCTTTAGTCAATGTGGGGGAAAAATCAACTCTTTTCATATACCATTTAATCGCCTGAGTGATTTTCGAGAATTTTGAACCTCAACATTCTCCTCACCCACCCACCCACCGATTTACTCAAAAAAAAAAAAAAAAAAAATCCTCATGTAGCAAAGAAATTGGAAAACAAGAGCAATGATGGGGGAAAAAAAAAATTAGGGATTGAGATAGATAGCCTAAAATAGGCGTCAACCCCTGTTCTGAAAATTTTCAGAGCTTTAGATTTTAGTCACGTATTCCTAGTCTAACCTATTAAACTCCAGTTTTATCTTTGGGCTTCGGGCTGGATCTTAGGTTTTTCAGCCCAATCTTATTTATAATTTTCTGGCAAAGGCCCAAGTTCCAAAGTTCAAAATACTATCCACAATTGACTTCTGCTTGGGTCGGGCTCTGGTCTGCAGGCTTAGATGGTTCAGGTTCTGAACCCACCCTGGTGAGAAAAGGTCAAATAATTAATTAATTAAATATATAAGTTTTTTCTGGTTTTTTTTTTTTTTACTTTGAGGGTTTCCCCTGTCCGCCGACGCTCGCCGTCGAAGCAGAAGGAGAAGAAGCATCAAGGTTTTGTCAATTGAGCAGTTTTATTCTATTAGTAGTTAATAAATAAATAAATTTATTTTTTCTAAAGAAATCTTGTAAAAATATATGTTCTAAATTATCAAGTTCAATGTTTAATTAACACATAGCATTGCCTTGTTTTCTTTGTTCACAGAGCTAACAATGCAATGCCTACATGCTTTTTGCGTTCTAATTCTGGTATATTTTGTGATGTGAGAAAATGTTGGCATGAAACATTACTGGAACAGTTCATATGATGTGCATGTTGCACATTGATAGTGATTCAATAGATCTTATATAGTTTTTCAATTTCTTTAATTCAACCTTATTCCCGACATTTATCAACTTTGAGATGCAACATGCCTGCCATTATCCGCGACAGTTCTCCCCAAAGTAAAATTTTTAGCAGCCAAACCCTTCTCCCTCCCTTTGTGTATGCAGCGTGTGTCTCGAGGAGGTTCTTGCCCTCGACAAATGCACATCCTCACGCAACCAAATTAAGTGACGATCTGCACTGCATAGTGTCCTAACCCTCCCCTCTACACTTCTGTTGTTTTATTGGATAATCATTGCCATCAAGCTCCATCGCCCCTCTGAGATCCCCCCATCCACTTCCTAATGTCCTGCACATTCTGCTTTCGCTAACATTACCCCACATCATCATGCCGACAAAGCTTTGCTTCAACATGTTGTTAGATCCCCTCGTCATTATGCCTCTAAACAACACCCTTATCGACCAAATCCCTGATGCATCTCTATTGTTATTGCCCTTCTGCCTTTGCATTGGTTGTTCCCTTCTTGTCGAGGATTTTAGAAGACTACTGGATCTTTAGGTATAAGGCTGTCATTCAAACATTGGGCAAGCATGTATCATCCGCTAAGCTTAAGTATGACCTTAATGACCTTTGGCAATGACAATTGAGGTGGGTAGTATGGTGATTGAGCTATGATGAGTTTCTCATGACCTTTCTTGACAATAAAAAATGTTAGAGAAGTCGAGGTTGTTTCTCATTTGGCAACATATTCTTTGCGGTTCTTTAGCGGTCGACCAGAGATCCCTGGAGGCGGGAAGTATGTTAACTTGAAAGCTCATACACACTACTTAACAAACAATTTTGCTTCTAGGGCAAGAGAAAAATCAAGGGGTCCATAGAGTCGCGATCATTGTCATAGACCAGACATCGGTCATCAATTAGGCAGTTACGTTTGGTAAGGTTTTCTTTGGTAAGGATGGTGCTAGTGTCTTCCGGATGGTGCTAGTTCCTTCCACCTCACAACCACCATTGTTAATGAATTTGTATACTGAAGTGACTGAAAAGGCCTAGAGACATTCCATTGTCATACTCTCTCGAGTCACGAGAGCCAAAGATAGTGAGGCTCAAACTATCAAAAATGTCTAAGAGAGCAGTTAGGTTGTTAAGAAGGTCTTGCGACCGGAAAGGCTAGAATCTAGGCTTCTATCTCCCTTACACCAGTTGTTAGGAATCACCACGTTCTTGTTTTTAGCCACCTCATACACCCATGAGAAGCAATAAAATTGGGGGATAGAGAACATCACTAGTCCTTCCAGAACCTAGTGTCTTTTTCATTCCCAATCATGCACGTAGTAGAGGAATGAAATAGAGGCTCAACCAGGCAATGCCCTACTAGAAATAGGACTGATATCTACGTCGAACAAGACCTACAAAGCAGGCACTCTTGTTGGGTCTATAGGTCTTGATAAATGTCAATCATTTAAAGTTCAAATGTAAGTGGATTCATATCTTTCATGTTAGAAATTTGCAAACCACCACGTTTTTTTCCTCATAAAAACTGCCCCAATTTACCAGCTAATGATCTTTATTATCCTCCATGTTGACCTACCAAAAAAAAACTTCTATTAAGTTTATCAATCCTTGACATCACTCATCTGGGTAGTTCAAGAACGGACATAAGTGGGGGCTGAGGAAAGAACTGAGTTGATCAGCGTGATGCCACCCCAAGTGACATGCATCTATCTTTCTGGCCCACAAATTGCTTTTCAATTCTTTCAGTAATAGGGATCCAATCTTGTGTTTAGGTTTAACTAAGTGGGGTGCCTAAATAGTTAAGGGGATAAGACTCTTTCTTATAGCTAAAGAGGGCTGTAATCACCATGGTAAGTTCAGTCTTGGAGCCTAAGGCAATGACCGAGTAACTGAGTTTTTATAGAAATTGATCTTGAGGGAACTTTCAAGGAGTAAGAAGTCATTTAGGGGTAAATGCCTCCTCTAAATCGTTCTGCCAAGTAGAAGCACGTCTTCAGCATACTGGAGAACGGATTCTGCATCTGGGCAGTTCCCTGAGCGGAAACTTTTAAGGAATCTTGTTGCTTGCAATTATTGACCATCATAGTCAACATCAGTAACGAAGGAAAATAACAGGGTGGCAGAGGGTCAATTTATTTTGATAGAGCCCTTAAACTACCAATCAAAAAGAGTGCACAAATCCTTTTCTGACCAGTCTCACGGCTAATATAATCTTATGCATGGAATCTGCTTATGATTGTACAAGATGGCCAACTTCACGTCACAACCCAACAAAGGATTAGGCAAAGTTTAAGAAAGCCAGTAGTTATGCGAAAAAATACAAGATAAGCATGTTTTCAAAAACTTATGGGAGCTAGCCCCATAGTCCAAAAGAAGAAGAAATCTGTGGTTGGGATACATGATTTGCTATTTGTTCTAGTTGGCATCAATGGGTTAATAGTAACATTTAAGGTTTGTACTTATCATAACAGTATTATTTTTCGGACTATCTATACAATCTGTAATGTGATTTGGGCTTTAGTAAACAATATTTATGTTTGGCCTATGGAGCTTGAGTGCAGTAGAAAAGTTGCTGATAATTGTCATTGAACATGTAAAATTTTGATGCATGTTTGAACTTCCTGGATGTTACTAAATCTAAAGCAAGAAGGAAGAAGGAACAAGAGAAAACTTCTCCAAGTTCGACATTGCAAATTCTATTACTGGTTTTGATGATACATCCTATTCTAGATAAAAATGTTAGGTAGAGATTCTGTCTGGTGTATGAAGTTTCCTTGTTAGAGTTCACCATTCTGGTTGAAGTCATAAAGTGGAACACCTCTCAATTCTTCTGGCATCTTCGACTTTTCCACCATGACCCCCAGTTCCATGCTTTCCAACTCAGTGTTCATCCGTTTAATTTGAATTTTGAAATCTAAAATGTTCCGCACCTTCTCTTAGGCCCTGAGAGTTTCTTGTATAAATGCCTACTGTTCCTTCTTATAGGCTGATATAAGATCTTATATTTGTCTGAACTAAGAGCACCAAAGGAGAAAAGAAGAGATGAGAGGAGGACTGAAATACTTGTTTTCAATCTTCAAGAGGGAGAGATATGGAGACAGCTACAAGGTTGAAGGTGATAAAAGGCTTTCTGGCAAGGTTCATGTGAGTGATGAAGACCACGGCCGATGGGTCGCAGAGCCAGATATAGATAAGAAAGCTACCAAGTTCATCAACAAAGAGCACCACTTCTGGGTTAATATTGTATCAGTACCTCAAAATCCAATACGATATCG